>SJJU01003573.1:0-12777 GCA_012932125.1 Conopomorpha cramerella
ATTTTTTTTATGTACCTATGCGATCTTGTAGGTGAATAATTTAAAAAAAGAACCGACTTTAACCAATACTAAGCGCACGCCCATACATTTGAAGCTCCCCTCGATGTATCAGGTCTTCCATCGTCACACCCTGATTTCCTTATCATGGACCACCTCGGTAATATCTTTTTTCAACAAAAAATCATGAAAATCGGTTCATATTTGGTTCAGTTATCGGCAAGCAAACATAAAAAAGCATGTACAGGGAGAAAAACATGTATGGGCACTAGAGGGGAACTATCTTAAATCAAACTCATTTTCCTGAAACGAGATTTTCCTTTATGTTTGTCAAATTTTATCCTTAACAATAACCCTGCCGATTCGTATGATAGCAATAATAGCGAGGGTTATTTTTTTACGTTATTAGTTCGTTCAAGTCCCGACCAGGGAATCCCGGGTCAGACTATATAGTGAAAAAATAGTTAAGTGCAAGTTTGTTTCTTTTTTTAAAATAAAGGAATGTTTACTTTCAGTAAACGAGCGAACACAATGATTTAAGATAGTTCGCCACCAGGGCCTATAATTTTTTTTCCCCATGTACTTACATATTAATGTGCGATGTATATATTGAACCGTTCCAGAACTGCCGATCGACAGATAAGTTCGCGTATTCTATCTGCTTCTCGCCGGAGTGCGCCAGCTACAACGGAAACCATCCTATCAGGTCAGTTACTGCCGAAACTAGCGTGTATAAACATTTTAAGACCTAGGTACTTATAGTCGGCGTCACCTAAGAAGCAAATTATTGAGTATTGAAATTCTGACGCATTGATAAATCCATGAATATTTTTAGAATGGATGTGACTGACAACCACATGAATGGTCATGACATTTGTTTCTCAGCGTTGTTGGACGTCCTATTGCTTCTTAGCTCGATGTCGTCAATTTGATGTGTTTTTTTTGTTCATGAATCAAAGTAATAACGTTTCGATTATGCAGTTGTATGTAAAATTGATATAATAAGCTCTACAGCACGTATTACGAATGGCTAACAAATAGGTTTCATCTTGTAGATTGTACAACACTATCAGTCTAGGTTACGCATGTGCAATCGACCTGTCAGTATTTGCTTCTTACGTGACGCCGACTCTAATACAAAATAACATATTTTAAAGCCCCACGTGTTACTACCCTGACCTTTTATTGACTTCACTGGCCAGACACCCGGAACACCTCGTGGGGCTCGCCCTTATAGCGGCACGATTTTTATTTGGATATTAGTCATCGCGGTCGAGACCTACCACCAATGTGACTCCCAATTAGCACCACCCAGGGACCACATGTGGGGCGTCAGATATTTAGTCAATTCCCAAGGACGATGGTGACATTCTGTAGTTCTTTCGGAACACTAGCAACATACTAAATGATTCCTGGTTTGCTAAAAATAAAGAGTTATTAAAGCAGTAGTCTCAACAGTGTTCACGACTTAATTAGTCTTTATAATTAAAGCGCAACAATATATATGTGAGTTATTAAAATAGTTAATGGTTCATTAGGTTGTAGGTAATTGGTGTACTGCAGATACAGAACATGTATTATTTAAACGTTTACTAATGAGTAGTAGGTATGTAAGTACAAGATTCTGCGTTTTTCTTCTTAGTTCTACACAGTATGCAAACTTGAAATGTTTATTGTAAACAAAATCAATGCAATGAAGAAAATCATAGACATAATTATACATTCATTTATTTTTGCTAAAAAAACACAAACAACAATTCAGGGCAGTAGATTACACATACAGTGCATGTTAAATGCAGCATTTCTATCTATCGTTCCTGTCGTGTCTGTCAGCAAAAAAAGAGACGCCGACTCAGCATATTGCCACGGTTGCCCGTGACGCTGGTATTCTGCCGGCACTCATGAGTGAGGACTTCAATAATATAAATATAAAAATCAGTAAATATGCCGTCTTAATACTAGCCATAGTTTAAGTATTAGGCCGCGCTCACTTTTGGGTTCGTATTACTTCGTACGTAAACTGTTCGTACGACTTGATTGCGCACACTGAATACGTTTTTCTCTGTCAAATAGGCAGAGTGTCTGTGATAGCGCATCCGTGAGGTCCTCCATGCTGCGATGAATAATCTTTATCTTTTGAACAATCATCCTCTAAACCATAGACTGCGACGACGTCATCGGCGTAGAATCGAATGGGGTGCGTGAAATATTTTTTTGAAAGAGATGATTTCGGTGAATTTCATCATATTCTGTAAGATTAATGACCCCATCCTGTTTCATGGTTATACTCACATAGAGAGATATTAATTAACTTTTCAACATCCATTGTTGATGTTGAACATAGGAACGCATCCCAACAAGTTCGGTTTGGTTTCTGACGTCGGAATAACACGGACGTATCCGTGCCACTAACTTGCGCTCAGTGTGAGCGCTTCATAGTACTCGAAAGGACGGGATCGTTTCTGCGAATACGTTTTTGCACAACTGCAATTCTACTCAGATGTAGGTTCATACTAGAAAAATCTAATATATAAAATTCTCGTGTCACAGTTTTCGTTGCCATACTCCTCCGAAACGGCTTTACCGATTGTCACCAAATTTTATATGCGTATTCAGTAGGTCTGAGAATGGGCTACTATCTATTTTTCATGCATCTACCAGTGGTATTTCTCCCAATACACGGGGTACAAAGGCAACTTATTATGGCAAAACAAATGTTTGCCGGGACAGCTAGTTATCTATAAAATATTAAGAAGTCGATATGCAATGATGTTGCCTTTATCCGGGATATCCCCACCCACTTTCCCACCACTGTTAGATTCCTGTTAGAGCCAGGATCTACATCGGCATCCAGAATAGACAAGAGCTCAATCAGTGACGACTGGGCTAGATCCCGGGGGGGGCTAGCCTTCTGTCGTGTATATATATATTAGTTATTATATAGTTATTAAACTAAAGACCGTATAGAAATAAGAAGAAAAATTTTGCCTTTAGAGGAAAGTGTTGGAACCGACGTGATTGTTAGACAGAACAATAGTCAATCGTTCCACACGTAAAGTAGACGGATTGTGACAGGTGCATATAGATTATTGATGATTTTGATTAGGATTTTGTGGATGTCAGCCAAGGGTTGTTTTGTTGTATATGATGAATGTTTGTAACTCCTTTTGGCATAAAAGGCTAAATGTTAATGTAGTCGTATATCGTGTGTGCGGCAGATACTGCCGGCAGTGCCACGGCAACCGGCACAACAGCGGGCGCGGCGGCGACCACGTGACGCACGCGCGGCTGTCGGCGGCGGCGCACACGCTGGCGGTGCGCGCGCACGCCGCGCTCAGCCTCATGCGCGAGGCCGCCCCGCTGCCGCGCGCGCGCCGCCCCGACCCCGTCTCGCTCGACGACCGCCAGCTGCTGGGCCGGTACCGCCTTGCCACCTTTACTCTCACTCATATAATATTTACATTTATTTTTTCTTCGGTGAATCGCAAACTCTTCACAGCCAATCAGTCACCATAACGTAAATATATCCGCGAACTCCTTACCGTCTAACGGAGAATCCTTAGGGGTTCGCAAACCCCACTTTGAGAAACCATGTTATAGCATATTTGAGTCTTTATGAATACCAGTGATACAGCCTTAACACTGCGCGACGTGTAGTAAGTGGTAAGATGTGTGGTCGCGCGGCAGGTACGGCGTGTGGCTGGTGGTGGGTCTGTTCGGCGCGGCGCCGTCGCTGCCGGACGAGGTGCTGGCGGCGCTGCTGGAGCAGCTGGCGGCCTGGTTCCAGACCACGGCGCACGCGTACTCGGGCGAGGCGCTCAACAGCGTGGAGAAGCTCAAGTGGGAGCACGTGTGCGCGTGGCTGCGCGACACGGCCCGCGCGCGCCGCCACGTGCTGCTGGCCGTGCTCACCAAGCCCGAGCTCGCCACGCTCTCGCGCCTCTACTGCCTGATCCCCTACGGCGTCATCACGCAGGACCTCTGGGACGACATCATGCCCGCCTGGATGGAGATCCTCTGCAACAACAAGAGCATCCCGGAGAAGGACCTGCTCGAGAACAAGGCCAGTCACATACAAAATAATATATTTAACCCAACCTGATAAGTGGTTGGATGATCTCGATTTCGGTTATTATCATTTTGTTATTTTTCGTGTAGTCAGCAGAAAATGTTAATAAATGAAAAAAAAATGCGCGGGAATTTAGTGTAGAGCGAGGTGTTGTGTGCGCAGACGGTGGTGGGCAAGGTGTTCGAGCGCGACGTGCCGCTGCCGGGCGTGGAGGAGGGCGCCATGTTCCGCTTCGCCGCCGCGCGCCTCGCGCCCGACCCCGGCGCCGACCCTCCCCGCGTCGCCGACGCGCGTCCCGCACTGCTGTGGCTGCAGGTGACACTCTCCTCCCCCCACACACCCCCCAGGCCGCGCCTCGCGCCCGACCCCGGCGCCGACCCTCCCCGCGTCGCCGACGCGCGTCCCGCACTGCTGTGGCTGCAGGTGACACTCTCCTCCCCCCACACACCCCCCAGGCCGCGCCTCGCGCCCGACCCCGGCGCCGACCCTCCCCGCGTCGCCGACGCGCGTCCCGCACTGCTGTGGCTGCAGGTGACACTCTCCTCCCCCCCACACACCCCCCAGGCCGCGCCTCGCGCCCGTCGCCCAAAGGCCTCTAACTCGCCTTGACGTCAGAAACTTGAAAAGTTAACCAACCCACTTAGATGGTCAGCGGCTTCAAATGGTGTTCGTGTTGCTTAGAGTTGCGATCACCAAAGCCAGCTAGCTGGGCTGGGTGCACTTGGTTAATTTGGCTTTATTGTTTGTTAGTTTAGCTAGGATATAAGTGTGTCGCATGGCGTGTTGCAGCGGCTGTCGTTCCTGGACGTGTCTCTGCCGCTGGGGCAGCTGTTCGACATGTTCAGCCGCTGCGTGCAGGCGCTGCCCGACGAGCGCGTGGACCCGCCGCCAGGTACTTCCTCCCTCACACATACTAACCTACACCATATTGATCGTTTTTAATACTGGGTGTATATTACAATTTTTATTCTTGAGATTTGAAGAAAATACCGCGATTTTCAACATAAAATCGTCAAAAAAAGCATACCCTAATTTTTTGCAATTTCTAACTAAATATGGCAATCAGAGTAATCAACTCAGTTATGGGAGGATCGAAGTTTTAAAATAAATAATGAAAGCATTTTAATTGAGTTGAGTGAGTAAAAATGAAAGTAGTTAACCCCCCTTTTTTCCTATGTAAAAAATCGTACAAATTTTAATCTTTGATATTTAACTTTCTTAGTTCATTACCTATTTAATAAGGTCAATAAGTTTGCCAAACGTGTTTTGGCAAACTTATTGAGCAACCACCTGAAAGAAGAAAAATAAAGAAAGAAATTTATTCGTACTGTGGTCGTGTGTTCTGGCGTGTCTGGGTGTAGGACTGATATACCGTTTTGTTATCCAGCGGAGAAACTACTCCGTGCCACGGGCTCACCCGCGCGGGACGCGGCCGGGTGCGGGCCGGGCGCCGGGGCGGGGCCGGGGGCGGGCGCAGACGTCGCGCCGGAAAACCTCACCTGCTGCATACTCATGCTCGACATACTGCTCAAACAAGTTGGTCGTATGGTTTATAGCTAGTGGATCTGAGCGTAATTACAATTAAAATCAGGAGTGGCGATATACTCGCCACTGTCTGGTTCCCCCCAGAAGGGCTCTCGTGCTGACTTTATAAATTTAAAAATAATGTTTTTTAATTTTATTTCCGCTTATATAGTAGGCCAGTAACCATCAATACCTTTCATGTATCTATCATGATATAATAGCTAAGAAAACGCTAAGCCGGATGTAGATGGCGCTTCGTACGCTTGACCCACATGAACCAATTACAGGGAGGCAATCTGTCAAATGAACTTGTAGTGACAATCGATTAACCAATCGTGTTATTTTGGGTCAAGCTATAGTAACGCCATTTGTTCATAAGTTTTCTTCCCCATTGTGTCCGCCCTGCAGAGAGTCTTAATGTTGATGAAGACGAGTGTACGTTGCTTGTACAGCTGGAGCTGCAGCGGCGGCGCGCGACGGCGGCGGCGCTGGCCGATGACGTCACGCGCCTGCTGCGCCTCATGCTGCAGGCCAACCACGAGAACACCGTCGCGCACGGTCAGACACACACAATACTAACATCCACACATGCTTTATTAGTTCTTTATACTGGACGAGGACGTCTCACGAGGCAAAAAATGTCCATTTTGTATGGAGATGAAACGTGCTTTTTGAATTTCCCCGCATTGTTGCCATAGTAAAAGTTGTTCATATTGATGAGCCGAACAACGTTTCTCAGACCATTGCTCGGGGCTCTTTTACTTACTGTCTGTATTTTAGATTGAGTATAACGTGACATAGGGAAGTTGTGGTGTCGGTGTGACAGAAGAATAATATACTTAACGATGTGTGACGTGTGTGTGTGTGTGCAGCGCACTGCCTGGCGGAGGGCGCGTGCGGCTACTGCTCGGCGGCGGCGCTGTGCCACCAGCTCGCCGTGCAGCTCGTGTCCGCCCTGGCGCCGCACGACGCCGCGCCCGCCGCCGCCCCCGCCGCCGCCACCGCCGCACAGGTTACCCTCCCATTCATATTGTAGCTACATGAAAACTTTTGAACGCCTCTTTGCCCCCGCAAAAAGAAGGGTGTTATAAATTTGGCGTGTCTGTTTGTGGCATCATAACTCTCGAACTAATAAAGCTATTACATAAAAGTTTTTTGTTTCGAAGCTCATTAGAAACAAACATACCTAACTAAAAAATAAATAAAATAACTAAAATTTCCCGTTTGAGTATCCTGAGCGTGGATTCAAGTAATATTGATTCTGGTGCGGTGCAGGGGGCGCCGGAGGAGGTGTGGTGGGAGGCGCGCGCGTCGGAGGAGGAAGGCCGAGAGGGGCGGGAGACGCGGGAGGGCCGAGAGGCGCGGGGCGGGGGGCGCGCGGGCGGCGGGGGCTCGTCGGTGGAGGCGCTGCTGGCGCTGGGCGCGGCGCCCGAGCGGACCGTGGGCGGCGCGCTAGTGCACATGCCGCACGTGGGTGTCTGTCTTTCCTCCCCACGCCTAGCTCACCCACCTTGCTCTACCTACACTATTTACACACCATTTGCGTCGTTCATATACAACCTGGCCATTAAAATCTCTATTTGCATAACTAAAAAAAATGTTTTAAATCACCACAATTGCTGCTTCGACAGTTTTAGACTGTGTCACTCGTTATATTTGTGTCTCCATAGAATATTTACATACCGGCTATATGTAAGCTTCCACGCCTTGCGCGCTGCGAGGCGTGCGTTGTGTGGGCTAGGTGTTGATGTCAGCCGGTGAGGCAGGACGTACTCAATCAGTACAGAAAGCGTGTGTCCTGCGCGTTGATTTCTCGTTCAATGGCTTATTGTGATAAAATACTCGTGGTTTCCAGAAATCATTCATTATTTTATATGAGATTAGTCTAGACTAAAACCAGTTTTATCTCTGATTTCCTACATTTTCCTTTCTGTGCAGATAACACAGATCACTGCATACCTAGTATTTTGAACTGTTATGTCAAAGTATTATAGTAATTGTGCCCCGCAACTGCAGTGTCATAAAGTATGATACACACGTCTCCCCTTGTATTTTATCATAACTTATTGAATGGCAACATGTTGAAAGTGGAATCAATACGTCAATGTCGTAAAAGATATGTTTCGATGTTAAATTAGTTTGTGTTCACTATTATATACTACTGCGTATATGGGTGTAGCATCTATGTTAGATGTTGTACATATCGATGTATCAATGATAACTATACTATATTTATTATATAGATAAGTAGGTAGAAGTACCTATACACAATATGTATGTACGACTTTTATACAGCCTAAATTGAATATACTTTTGAACTAATCTCCCTGTAATTCATCCTCTACAGCTTAACTTCCTTGTCTTGAAAGTCCACTTCGTTCCAGTTGTATCGTGTACAAATTTCTGATATATTCTCCGCCTCTCAAAATTCTATTTAATAATATTTTACTTCAGCCCGTCTGTCTCATCTTCGCACGTTGGGATTTGATAATTTCTCTTTCGAATTACAACGTAAACACGACTTGGTGGCATACGTTACGGTAGTATTGCATAATATTTCATCAGTTTGTGAAATAGTAACAGAGAATAGAAGTAACGTATGGTACCAAGTGAGCAACCTCTGAACCATGTACCTGTATGTTGTTTGTATGTCTGTCTATATGTCCTCCTAACTGTTTGTTGTATAGTTTGTGCAACTGATGCAAATGTCTGTGCTGAACGCGGCCGTCGACGATTCTGTGCTCAACGCCAAACCAAACGATGACCAAGTATGTTCCCGTCTCTATCTGTCGCTACGCGGGAGAGAAGGACGTCATCACTTATGGCTTTACGTTTAAACTATAGCGGTAGTGATCATGTGTCGCCTCCTAGATTTTTGATTTAGTTTCGGAATGCTCCTTCTCTCCCCTCTTATTTGGTTTTGCATGTCTCGTTTCCAAGTTCTTTGTTAGAAATCCAGAACTATAATTGTAGTGGAGAAAGCATAATCGGCAAAGATGTGCTTGAGCCTAGTGTAGCCGCAGAGCCGCCCCCGAGGGGTGGGCGGAGGCGGTGTGCGGGTACTGTGCGCCTGTCCGCAGATAATGACGGCCACGGTGGAGTCCATCTCCGAGCAGCTGGACATGGGGCTGTCGCTGGCGCCGGAGCCCCGCGCCGCGCCCGACCTCGACCTCGCTTCTGCCAATGTGAGTGCATTAGGAATATGCGCGTGTGCCACACATACCTACAACCACGAGTCGTATTCAAAGTTAACTTCCGCCGTGTTGTATCAGACGTCGTCTCCGCGCCTGGGCGGTAGTGGCGCGGGCGGCGGCGGCGGCGGAGGAGGCGACGGGGGCAGGGGCGGCGCGGGGGGCGGGTCCCCGGAGCCGGGCTCGGCGCAGCTCAGCTTCAACCTGGAGGAGCTGCCGGAGCCGCTGCAGTACGTGCACCAGCTGCTGGTGGACCTGAAGTCGACGTCGCGGCCCGACGTGCTGTACCACCTGCTGCAGTGCCTGCACGTGATGGTGATCCGGCTGGGCGCGCTGCAGCAGCACCGCGGGTTCCTGGTGTGGTGCCAGCAGCGGCTGCTGATCGACAACCTGTGGCTGGCGTGCGGCGGGCACCGCGCGCAGCTGGCGTGGCGCGCCGTGCCCGTGCTGCTGGCGGCGGCCCGCGCGGAGCCGGGCGCGGACGTGCTGTGCGCCATCCTGCGCGCCGCCTTCACCGCGCCCGCGCCGCCCGACCGCTTCGCCGCCGTGGAGCGCGCCGCCGCGCTGCTGCGCTGGATGGCGCCCGACGCCGTCACGGGCAGCCTGCCGCTGCAGAGCGCGCTGTCCACGGCGCTGTGCTGGCTGGCGGCCTCGTGCGGGGACCCCGACGTGTTCGTGGCGCAGCGCGCCGCGCTCTACCTCACCACGCTGCACGACGCCGCGCTGCACCTGCTCATGTACTGCCTCGAGACGCAGTTCGACCTGGTGGCCGCGGATCGCGCCATGATCCTGCAGGCCGTCTACCAGCTCCACAACACGCTCAGCGATCGCAAGATACTCTCCTGGCAGTTTTTCCTCAATAGGTTGCTATACTTTTACATATCTAATTAAATTACTAACCGATAACATCGTGTATTTTCAATTGAAAATTCGTACACAAAAATTCTAATATTGACATGTTCTAATTACCTACCTATATTTATTACAGATTTGAAGCGCTAACCCTGGAGGCGCATATAAGCAGCAACAAATCAACGGATCTCGCCACCTTACGTGGTATGTGTTGACTATCTACTGGAAACATTACTTACATATTTATATTTTTTTACGTTGATCATGTTTTTTTTTTTGATGGAACGATGAAAAATGTAACTGTTGTAAAAATAAACTAAAATAGAAAAGTGATGCCGATGATAAATGTGTGCACCCCTGTCCCGTCCCGTCAGAGTTGCTGCAGACGGAGACGAGCGCGGCGCGGCTGGGCGCCAAGCTGCGGCGCGCGCAGGCCGCGCTGGGCGCCCGGCGGCCCCCCCGCGCGCCGCGCCCGCCCCCGCCCGCGCCCGCCTCCGCGCCCGCCGCGCCCGCCGCCTCCGTGCCGCTCGCCGCCACGCGTCAGTGCCAGCCCACCTACCACACCGCCCACTGCTTACATTGCCTACTGCTTCCACTCCGAAGCAATCAATTTAATTCGGCTCACTAGCTTGCCTACATAAATCAACATGATAAACGATATATCCTTAGCGGCCAAAGCAATGATACGCTACGAATATATGAGATCTAAAAACTTGTAATTGTATGGTGTACGTGGTATTCCAGAGCGCGAGAAGGTGTACCCGCGGCAGTACTCGGCGCCGCTGCTGAAGCGCAAGACGTCCCGGCTGGGGCTGGCGCAGCTGCTGACTGCGCCGCCGCCCGTCTCCGCCTCCTCGCGCCACCTCGCGCACGGTACGAATCTCCGCCTCCCCGCCCCCTGCCGCCCCGAGACCGCGTGCCTACTGGGACTGACACCCACGTGTGCTCCGCAGAACCGTTCCCGTCGCTGGGAGGTCGCGGGGCGCCGCCGCCGCCGCCGCCCGCCGCCGCCGCCGACGCCGAGCGCGAGACCATTAACCTGCTCGTCTGTCTGCTCATGCAGTTTATGTCCAGGTACCCCATAGCTTTTGGCACTGTTGCAGGCAGAAGAGTCTGGGTTTGATAGATGATAACAAGGTTGTGTGGTGTGGTGCAGGTCGGAGCAGGCGCACCCCACGGAGGAGAAGTGCGAGGCTCGCGCGCAGGACGCCGTGCTGCGGCACCTCTTCGCGTCGCTCGGCTACTGCGCGCCCGAGCGCCGCTTCCTGCTCGCGCCGCACGCGCTCAGGTGAGCGTCGCCCCTCCCCTCGCCGCCCCTCGCCCCGCACTCTACACTCCCCCCCGCTCACCCCGCGCCCTCGTCTCGTGCAGGCAGTCGCCGGCGTTCAACGCGTTCATGTCGAGCCTGCCGCAGCTGCTGGACCAGAACCACCTGATGGGCGGCGTCGTTCTGGACCGCGTGCTGCACGTCTTACAGGTTTACGTCATTACTACCAGATTACGTATTATTATTATTTATTGTTATTTTTTTATTACTGGAACGCTGCCACAGTGTACTGGTAGCGAAATAAACTTAAGAAGGCTGATTGTCACCCTGCTGCAGGCTAGCAACAGCATAAATAGGAGCGCATTGTATAAATTTCGTCTTATTCCAGTACTGCACAGCTTCGGGCGGCACGTATTCCCTGACCAACCTCGGGCCGCACGTGAGTCGCCACTGGCTCATGGCCGTGTTGCTCGTCCTCTACAAGGTAATCATTCACTGAACATGTTTCAATTACTAACACTATCTAGTTGCAGTAATTACAATTAATAGATACTTACTAGTAACGGTGTTCCAGTATCCGTTCACGCGGCCCAGCACGATGCCGCTGGTGCAAGGGCTGATCCAGGTGGTGCTGGGCGGCGTGCGCAGCTACCACCACGAGTGCACGCGCGCGCCGCCCGCCCCCGCCCCCGCGCCTCCCGCCCCGCCCGCCTCCGCGCGCCCGCAGCCCACAGGTGTGTGTATCACTGTACACGGCCTCGGAGACCCGTATCTAGAGCTCATGTGCGTAACTGTGTATTGTTGTAACAGAGCCGACGGCTACTGCCGCCGCCGCCCAGCCACAGGATACCGCCCGCCCAGACCGCCCCGACCGCCCTGACACTAGGCTACAGCACCGATCACATGACAAGTAAGCTCAATACTTGATGTACGTACACTCTAGAGCAGCACTCATTCATTGCAGTGCAAGCGCGATAATAGGGAAAAAACGCAAAGCTGAATGCAGATGGCGCTTTGTACGCTTGACCCATATGGACCAATGACAACGAGGCAATCTGTCACATGAACTTGTAGTGACAATCGATCAGCCAATCCTGCTGTTTTGGGTCAAGCGTTACTAGCGCCATTAGTTCATGAGTTTTCTACCCCATTCTGTAGTAAACAAACATTCGGGTATCACGCACGACTCTCGTTATATGACAATCCTATGGCGTAAATACACGTGTCAGTTCATCGACCCTCCTCCATCCCATGACCTGCCAGTTAGTGTTAACGAGTCAGTTCAGTGGTCACTGACGTATGACGCTTTTGGAACATTAATAAAGTGTGGTTAATTTGAAGAAAGTGTAGAATACAGTGGGCCTGTACCGCCGCAGGTTCGGCGAGTGGAGCGTGGAGGCGGAGTCGTCGGAGAGCTCGCTGCTCGCCATCCCCGAGACCAGCGACAAGTCCGACGCCACGCCGCACAACTCCACCGCGCCGGTACGACACACACACATACACACACACACACACACACACACATATACATGCACACACGCACACACGCGCGGTACAAACATATGCTAATATAGAGGATAATATCGCGAAGTTGAACACAGAATGAAGTGATCCGACAGAGAACCAAAGTCATCGACATAGCTCATCGTTTTAGCAAGCTGAAGTGGCAGTGGGCCGGCCATATTAGCCGTAGAACCGGTGACCGTTGGGGAAAACGAGTTCTCGAGTGGAGACCGCGTCTCGGCAAACGGAGTGTAGGACGCCCTCAGGCAAGGTAGACTGATGATATACGCAAGATGGCTGGCAGAAGCTGGATGCGAGAAGCCGAAAACAGATCACAGTGGCGTGCATTGGAGAGGCCTATGTCCAGCAGTGGA
>SJJU01003575.1:0-14922 GCA_012932125.1 Conopomorpha cramerella
ATGACATTTGTATCTCAGCGTTGGACGTCCTATTGCTTCTTAGCTCGTTGTCATCAATTAATAGAGATGTGATTTTTTTAATCATGAATCGAAGTGACAACGTTTCGATTATGCAGTTATATGTAAAACTAGCTGTACCGAGCGGTGTTAGTCGCGCTTTATTTTTCGTTCCCGTGGGAATTTCGCGGTAAAATATAGCCTATGTTACTTGTGGATGATGTAGCTTTCGAACGGTGAAAGATTTTTTAAAAACGGTCCAGTAGTTTTTGAGCCTATTAATTACAAACAAACAACCATTCGAGGTGTCCACTCGTGACCACGACGCATGCAACTGCGTCGAAACGTCGAGTAAAATAACAAAGGTAAGCTCGAGCTTGTCTTTGGTTATATTCGCGCCTATACCCGGTGAACAATATTGAGTTATAATGTCTGTGCGCGTTTCATTAAAAAATGATTAAACAAACAAATGTTTCCTCTTTATAATATTAGTGTAGATAAATATAATAAGCTCTGCAGTACGTATTATGAACGACTAACAAATAGGTTTCATCTTATCGAAAACTTGAATGCATTGTCTATTGCTCATAAAACATTTACTATGACTATAATGGGGAACATTCTATAACGTTTTTACGTTAGAACTGTCATTACTGTCATACTTTCCAAACAAAGTTTGACAGTAATGACATTTCTCCGCTCGAAAATCTGGAAATTTGTCAGAAAAACGTCAAAGAAAATTTCCCATTGATGTTATCAATGCATCACTCATAAATCGATATTTTCCAGTATTTTACAACACTATCAGTCTAGGCTACGCATGTCAATCGACCTGTCAGTATTTGCTTCAGTATAGTGACGCCGACTATAGGTTCAGAAATAGGTAGTAAAATAGATAAAGGTAGTTAAAGTTTTAATGTAAGTAGGTTAGTACTTTTCAGGAAATCGACAATAGCTTTAGGATTTTTGAAGAATTTTAAGGTATTTTAGGTAGGTTAAAAAAATGACTAATCCATTTTTTATAAGATAATAAAATCACGTTTAACAGAAGAAGCTAAATAAGAAATTATAGGATATTATTTGAGGATAAATGGAATTGAAACAAGAAAGAAGAAATTTAGGTCTTCTAATTTATAGGTTCTTTCTTTTTTTTTTCTGCCCGTACTTTTTAGAACTGCCGTTTTGTAGTCAAAGTGTTCTTGCATTTTTTCCAATAAATAGGAAAGTGTAAATAATTAATAAACATAATTATTTTGATGTTATAAAATATAAATAGATAGCGAAATTACTGAAAGCTTTATTAAGGAATAAAGGTTAATATTTAGAAAGACTCTACGTAGTAGGAACAATTAATAATAGTATTTTAATATTATTAGTAACACATTAAGACCTGGGTCCGTAAACGTCTGAAAGTAATTTTGTTTACGTTACGTGACAGGGACAGCGCTAGATGGGTGGTATGACGCTGTCTCTGTCTTACAGCGTACATACTATTACTTTAATACTTCGCTCTTCATGCGTTTTTAGTATACTTTGTCGAATTTCTTTCCCTTTCGTTAGAAGAAACTTTTAGAGGGTGAATTGTTATTTTTAGGCCGACGACGTGTTAACAATACAACTTCTGTTTTCTTAATATGCACGACCACGAAAGTGTTAACGTGCCAGATCCTTATGGAGTTTTTCCACCGTCACGTGACGTCACCGATTTAGCGATTATTAAGTGCAATGGGGAATTTTCTTTGACGTTTTTCTGACAGAATTTCGGGCTGTCTTTCGACTGTCAATACTGTCAAACTTTGTTTGGTAAGTATGACAGTAATGACAGTTCTCAGCCTGAAAATATGTCAGAAAAACGTCAAAGAAATTTCCCCATGTCGTTTTCAGGTACGGTTCGTATCGTTGAAACGTCAGAGGAAGGAAGGTCGGCAGTTATGTAAAAAAAAGAATTCACAAATACAGCTTGGCAAAAAAAGAGTAGAAATTAAATAGTAGCAACACTCTATGGAGAAACGTCCGACTTTGACAGCTTTTCATAGATTTTTTTTCCATATTTAATTTTTAATACTTTTGCCAAGCTGTATAAAATATAATAGTATAATAGATAGTTAGGTACTGATCGCAAAACAATTATAGAGAACTTTTACTTTTAATGTACTTAGGTTTTTATTACAGAAGAAATGTCATCGAGGGAAGTTTTAATATAGTTATATACGTTTGGTAATAAAGATTATATTTAATTTGAATCACAATAAGTAGGATAGGATACTTGGGAAAGTAAATATTCTGCTGCCAGCATAATAACTTGCTCATATCCTCTTGAGGCACGCTCTCGGTCTATTAAAGGCGTTGGAGTACTATAAGGTATACTTGAGTTTACGACATTTGCGCAAAGCCTTTAATTCTGTGCTACGTCGTCCCAAAACGCTATAAACCCCAACGGGGAAATTTTCAGGGCCACTGTTTCTCTTAGTTATGACAGATGGCGCTAGTTGTATCAGGGGGACAAATGTCAACGAAATTATTAACTTCAAGCAGTCCGTATTGAACTAACTTCAAGCAGTCCGTTTGACATGTTACAAAAGTGTCTAAAGTATTAATAACACACCCAAATAATAAAAAACGCACTAAAATATAACTGACAGAAGTCCCCCTGGATATCCACTAGCGACATCTACATTAGAAACTTTTGGAGTTTGAAAATTCCCCATTGTCAGCACTTTTGGTATATGCACGAATACTCGAGAGAGAGATATTTAGCACCCTTGCCGTATATGTTGCTCTCCCGCTCGCACCGATGCGGGATGGTACAAAGAGAGAGAGAGACGCACTCCATTGATTTCGCCGCGATTACAGTCGAAAAAAATAACACAGTACACGAATTTAGTGGAAAGAACATGCATGTAACGATCGTTATTTCATATTGAACATAAAAACTATAGGTAGTTTATATTAATTATTTATTTATTATATACTATCGAGAAACACCAATATAATTCTATATAACATTTAAAAATGTATTAGACCCACAACAACGACTGAACAGTTTAATATTTTTTCGCTAATAAAATGTTTATTAATATGTTAAAAGTTTAATTTTATGTAACAAGATTTTCTTGTTGGCTGTACCTTCGAAGCTGTTCTAGGAATGAATGATAAGTTTTGTCTTGTGTTATGACTTCTATGGTTTATGGTATCAACGGTTCTTTAACTAGCTTTATCGTTCAGTTAGAACAAAAGTGACGCGATGGGGAATTTTCTTTGACATTTTTCTGAGAGATCTTCGGGGTTAGAACTGTCATTACTGTCATACTTTCCATACATAGTTTGACAGTAAGAACTTTATGGAACAGTGAAAATTGTGTAGAAACTTTGACAAGTATGACAGTAGTGACAGTTCAAAACGTCAAAGAAAATTCCCCATTCGAAATATGTCATTTTATCAAATCGAACCTTAAGATAAAGGCATATAAAACATAAAATGCGAAAGCAGCATGCTTCGTATTGGATCCTTTTTGTTCTAACTATGCGTTAAATATGTAGATTATTCGTTCTGTAATGTAAGCACATTCGCTGAAAGCAGTGTCCTTCATCCTTATACACATATATTTATATATATTTACCGATCGTTGCAGGTAAAAAGCCTGGTTTCTTTCTGAGTATTAATTTAGCGACGGAATTACAATAATTTAGGGAGGAAATCGCAAGCAATGCACAGGAGGAGGAAGGAACAAGAGGAAGAGATATAACTATATGGGGTTGAGACGGAAACGCCCTAAGTATGTCGAAGGCAAAAATAATTTTGAACTTTTCAAACAAAGTCGATAAATTGTGGGCAACGCTTCACACGAAGGTAAATGGAACTCGATTCAGAATGTTATGAATAAGAGGTTTTCTGACAGCTTCAAAAACGTCAAAAGTAGTTCTCAAACATCCCACGAGTGGCGCTAATCAGACATGATGTCAAGAAGAAACGCATCATTGAATTGTCAACAGAAAATAACACTATAACACTAAGAAATGTCAATAGATGGCACTACCTAGACAGGGTTGTCATTTCATATTTTTATTTTTTGTTGACAATCCTAAAACATGTTTTTTTTAAGTTTTGATCATGTCTGATTAGCACCATCTGTGAGATGTTTTGGAATTACTTTTGACATATTTGAAGCTATCAGAAAACCTCTCATTAAAAAAATAATTTTTCTCCTTGAGATCATATCTGATCAGCGCCACCAGTGCGATGTTTTGGAACTACCTTTGACGTATTTGATGCCGTCAGAGAACCTCTCATTCTACCATATTGATGCTTTAGTGACACAGAAAGTATCATTAAAACTGATAGGCCACTTTCATGGCCTACCGTAGTCCATACAATTCTTGTAAAGGTGTATGAATGTGGATATAACGAAAGGGATATGCCAGGACCCTACGTGCCACTGCACCTATTTATACAAGTTTTACATACATAATACTTTTAAAGTGAAACTTTTATTACATCGTCTCAAACTTTTCGTGTGTGTGTTGCATGTCGCGTGACGGTCGGCCGCGGAGTGGGGGTAAGGTGAAAGGCGCTCATCAGAGCAGCCAAGGCCAATATGGCGGCGTCTATAGTTCCCAGCAGCTGACCGTGTGCTGAAAGTGTCACTTTTACCGTGGTTTCGTAAAAAAAAATACACTTCACGCCTTTTTAATCCCAAAGCGGGGTAGGCAGAGACACTTGCTTAATAAGCAAATGCTCACGGTTCACCGAGCGTATTTAACCCAACGTGGCAGGGGTTTCGTAAAACCACACAACTTTTTATCTCTTTTTATTTTTATACGTCAGATTCGGATTGCAAGTACTTCATAGTGATAAAAAAAGCTGTGAAATATGAGCAAGTATCTATGGTAAGTAAGTAATCTAAGTTCTTTATGTTTGTTGTCTTTGTGTGTACTTATATAAGTAATTTGTGTGTATACCTGACATTGGGAAATATTCTTTGACGTTTTTCTGACATAGTTTCGGGCGGAGAATTGTCATTACTGCCACACTTTCCATTTTGACAGTAATTGTCATTACTGCCACACTTTCCATTTTGACAGTAATTGTCATTACTGCCACACTTTTCATTTTGACAGTAATTGTCATTACTGCCACACTTTCCATTTTGACAGTAATTGTCATTACTGCCACACTTTCCATTTTGACAGTAATGACAGTTCTCCGCCCCAAAAGTCAGAAAAACGTCAAAGAATATTCCCCATCAGGTTCCACCTGTCAAGAATTGATGGAAATATAAATGAATCAATAGATTTTTTAAAAATGATGCAAGCCAACCCTTCAACTCGAAAGCCCATTTGTCATTACAAAATACAGCACTGTATTTTATTCATTCCAGAACAATAGGAAATAAATTAACACAGAAACACTGGGCAAGGGGAAATGTCGCCGTAAATATTCCTTTTATAAGTGTTAAATGCTAATAAAGGCCCTCTTGAATGAAATACATTTAAATTCAAGTACCGCGAACGAATTAAATGTCAGGGTTTAGGAAAAGTTGACAGTATCATCTGATTCAAATAGGGTTCCGTTGGTTTTGTCGTAAGTAGAAGTACAGCTCTGCAAGTGGTCGAAGCATAATCCATAACTTAAAAAAAAAACAACTTAACCAGTAACTGATTATTGATTTCGGTTTTTTTACAGGCAATCTACTAGCTCGTTCCTTTTTTTAAATCGGTTAAAATCGAATAACTGATAATGCATAAGCACATATATTTTTTTGTTGCCATATGAAAATTTCATAAACTATTTTTTTTGCTATTTATTAGATGCTGTGAGACATGGCAACATTGCGGCCCCTGATGGGCACAGCGAATAACTACTTAAAGCAAGGGGGGAGATGTACACACCTCACTAGTTAAGTTATAGAAGTACAACGAGATATTCGTAGAAAATCTACGTAAAATTCGAGTAAAGAAATCTAATTGTACAACATTTTAGGTTACAACTCAATATTGTTCACCGGGTATAAAAGGCGGAACGTCGCAGCCGCCGCTCTCCAGTCCACTCGTGACCACGACGCATGCAACTGCGTCGAAACGTCGAGTAAAATAAAAAAGGTAAGCTCGAGCTTGTCTTTGATTATATTCGCGCCTATATACCCGGTGAACAATATTGAGTTATGTCTGTGCGCGTTTCATTAAAAAATTGTAGGTTACAATAGAAAAAACTACGAAAAATTCCATTAAAATGTTTCCGTTTGAACAGGATTATTATTTTTTTTTGGTCCGAAGCAGAGATGAAAGTATCAAGTCGAAATAGTCATTTATATGGTTTATTACACCTAACAAACATGGGTCAGACATATAGTTAGCCATTATAACAATATAATAAACATAAATTACAAAATTATCATAATAAATCAATCAATCCGTAATAACATAAAACAATCAACTTAATAATAATTAACAACAAATGTTTATACAAATTACGATTATGTACGTGGCAGTACTTAACAAAATAGGCCATTTTTCATATACAATGATTAACTTAACTTCATCCGAGTTCAGAGCCCGTTGATTCGCCAGAGCAGCGGCGGAGTATTAGAATAAAGAAGAAAAATGTTGACTTCTATACAAAATGTCAACTCTTGACGAAGAAAATCGTCTATATTGTATGGAAATGAAAATATCTTTTTGCTTTTCCCCGCATTGTCACCATAGTAAAAGTTGTCCATATTGACGAGCCCAAGAACTTTTCTAAGATCGTTACTCGCAGTAGAGGTTTTTATAGTTTTCTGAAGTACTGAAACTACGCGAAAATAATCACGGGACATCCACTAGTTTGTTACAAATTTAAAATATAAGAGAAGAAACTGACTGACTGACATATCAATGCACAGCCCAAACGGCTAAACGTAAGCACTTGAAATTTGGAAGAGACGTAGCCTAGGTAACGTAGGTGTGCACTAAGAAAGTAATTCCGTAAAGTAGTTATATAACTACTAATGAATGAATTAGGTTACCTGGAAGAAATTGCTCTGAGAGCCGTGTGGTGACGTCGAATAGAATACATGTGTCACCACCCCAGCCCAACTTCTCCCGTCGTGGGGGTCGTAGCAAGCGACCGAGGGAACTATCCAGAGGACGGGCAGCAGCGCTATCTGTGAGTTAAACCACAACACCACTGCGAGCGCCAACCCGCCAGCCAAGCGTGGCGATTATTGGCATTTCCCCCTCAAATGATCGTGGAAGTCATTGGGGGAACCGTTCGTCCAGCAGTGGCTGATGATGATGTTTTTTTTAATCTTTGTTTATCACTGAAACGTTTGACCACCGCGATGGGCGATAACGGCGATGGGACCACCCTCGGTCACGTTGGGTTAAACGCTTGGTGAACCGTGGGTACTTTTCTTTACCACAATGAATATGCGTTTGACCACCATTCTGCCTGATGTTAAGTAGCGATGTGGTCTACGATGGAGCACACTTGTTAATTAGTTACCTATTCACCCCTTATGATGACAGTAATGATAAAGTACAAGTTAATCACGGTACGAAAATGGCCTTGAATTATAAAAGAAAATTAAAATAGTTAACAATAAAGGTGCAGACACACTAGAGCGAATCGTTGCGAAGCATCTAGAACTATTTACCATTAAAATCCGCAACGGTTTTGTGTGAAAATTTCTACACCTCGATGTAATATATATTTTTTTTTTTCAATAAAGTATAACTAAACATAATAATAATTTAAAAACGAAAACATCACAAACACTTATTTACAAATTCTAAACATTTATTTTCCATTTACTAAATTGTCTATATATCGCCGTTTGACATAATATTTCAATAAAGCATTTTGATTGTTTGAAAAAAACAAAAACAATACTTTTTTATATAGTTGTATGAAGACTAGTATTTTTCGCTTTTAATGAACACTGTTTTATAATAATATAATATGAACTAAGCTAAATCTACACCTTACGTACAAATTATTTACAGTAAAATTTTAGTACAATTTTTTAAATAATTTGTTAGAATGTATAAATTATTATAATATAAATACTTAAAATCGTTAATAAACGCCACAAAGCTCAAACTCTATAAGTAAAACTAATAGTATAAAATAAGTCGCGGCCCTATATTTATTATTTGTTTTTTTTTGATATTATTTTCTTCTATAGTATGTACTTATTAGTGCCTTAAATTAAATTTGTGAGAAACTAAGGCATTTAGCGAAAACTCCATTCTTAACTATTCTAATGCGGCGTTTTTTTTCCTACGTTGCAGCACAAAGTTCGAGTTACATTAATTCAAATTATCTGTAAATACTGAATATTTTCATTATTTTTATTCCCTTGTAAATATTGTTTTCTTATTATTTTCGATCATGTGTTCTTTCGTTCAGGACGGAATGTAACCGTGTTTCTTCGGATTTTGTTATTGAGCGAGGATCCTTTCATGTTGACACTAATGACGTTGTCAACTAAAAGAGTCACTAGGTGCGCTGCTGTCAATTAAGAATTTTCTGTCAGTAAATGTCGCTGTTGAATATTTATTTAGTTGTAATACTAGCCGTGTAGTGACGGCGAATAGAATACATGTGTCGCAACCC
Organism: Conopomorpha cramerella; assembly: GCA_012932125.1. Classification (NCBI taxonomy): domain Eukaryota; kingdom Metazoa; phylum Arthropoda; class Insecta; order Lepidoptera; family Gracillariidae; genus Conopomorpha; species Conopomorpha cramerella. The sequence continues at coordinate 8,594 of SJJU01003575.1, forward strand.
CAGCCCAACTTTCACGGTCGGGGGTCGATAAGAGGCGACCGAGGGAGCTCTCCACGAACGGGCAGCAAGCGCTCTCTGTGAGTTAAACCACAACACCACTGCGATCGCAAACCCGCCTGCCAAGCGTGGCGATTACTGGCATTTCACCACAAATGACGGATATCATTGGGGGAGGCCTTCGTCCAGCAGTGGACGCGATGTGGCTGATGATGATGAATACTAAAATATTGTATATTAAAATGTGTAGTGTCGCGAACGCCAGTGTGTAGGTATTACTGTACCTACTTATCAACGCAATCGGAAGTAATGTATAATATTTGACACTAATGACAGAAAGTTCGCAATACAATGGGGAATTTTCTTTGACGTTTTGCTGACAGATTTTCGGGCCTGTCATTATTGCCAAACTTTGTTTGGAAAGTATGACAGTAATGACAGTTCTAAGCCCGAAAATCTGTCAGAAAAACGTCAAAGAAAATTGCCCATTCGCGCCACCTTAGAACCCATAGACAACTATTTTTTTCATAATGATCCTCATTTTTTATAAAGTGCACAGTGCAAAATAAAACTTTTTTTTTGAAATTACTAACGCATTTAAATGAAGTAAATTAATTAATATGTAATTTTACTTTTCGTCGGCTCCATTAAGCCACTAGGCATGTAATAACGTTTTAAATGTGAAAGCTTTTCACGATTATTAGATAATTCTATGACTCATTTTTTTATTTATTTTATTTTGTCATAATATACGTTGTACTATCAAAAAATTGTGGATAAAACTTTATTATTACTATAAAAGTACGTCCAAACACCGACATAGCTTATAAATAATATTCTATTGCGAATTTCTACTTTTACTTCGTAATGCAAAATATACCTACTCTATTTTATGAAAAATATTTAAGTTACTATTAAAAAAATCTGTATTTTTCTATTTCTTCGGTACAATCAAAATAAATTGTGTAATGTTTTTATGTCAATTATTCATTTGTTTTTTTTATTGTAAAAAAAAACTACACGGTGTGTGGACGCGCCCTAACATTTACCACAGCCACAACACTAGAACGGTAAGCTAGAGTACAATACACGAAGATCTAGACATTTAGAGGAGAAGACTAAATTCAAAGAGAGAAATCTATTAACCTGTACATTTGAGCAGTAATCTCAAATAAGGCTGCGCACACAATGGCAGGAACCATCACAATTATATTTTTACTCTCCATACCACTGCGCGGTACACCTTGGTTAGAAAGAGACAAAAAGAGTTTTCGAGACTTAGATTATCGTTATGTTCTCATTAACGTTTTAACGATGTTGTATTTCGTGTGGAAGCCATCAGTATAACGAGATTAGTACATCCTTGATGTTGCATATAATTATGCTGTGGATCTTTATTTAGAAGAAGTCCTAGTATGAAAATAGGACATCACTTTTTTCATAGTCCTTGAAGTTGTTTATATTAAACAAACGTGTCAATTCATTTTCTTGTTTATTCACGTGACACTTATTATCGTCATGACATCTCAAAGTGATATTGTTTACGTGACCCTCTAATATACGTAAACCGTCCTCGGCCAATGTGGAGTTGTATTTGGACCGAGTGCTAATGTATACTTGAGAGCAATGAAATCGACTCAGCATACTACCAGTTGCAGTAATAAACTGACACAATTTCATTGCTCTCAAGTACACGCTAATGTATGTACTAGGTCCAAATATGGCTTCACATCGGCCGAGGAAGGTACAAGACTAAACGTCGAGGCGCACCTTGGATGCCTAGGTCCAGCAGTGGAATTCACTGAGCGGCCATGATGTGTGACGGGGATAGCGATAAACTAGTGGTATAGTCACTGTTATACAACGCAATCAATGATACTTTAAGACCCATGACAAATTAGTATTGATAGTTAAATAATTCACTTACTTAGTTATGTTTCGAAATATCGAAGCAAAAAAGATGGCATAATACAAAATAACACATTCCGTAAAACGTTGTTATATTGACTCATCAGCGCCCGTTGTACATATTAACTTTTGAAATTATTAACTTTAATAACATTTAATAATAATAAAAAGTATGGCTTATATCAGTTGTTCTCGCGCGAAATCATTTATTTAGCTTACTACAAACGATTTCATAGTTATTCGTGTTTGCATTGATGAGTTAAAATCAAAATAACTGCAAAAAATGAAGGAAATAAGTAAAACGATGAATACGCGAGTTACGTGACAGGCTATTTTTTGCTATTTTCACGTAAAAGGCGCTTCATTAATATTTGTCGTTTAAAACCCTTCAATGTAATCGTAAGCTTCGAGAGTGGACATGGTGAGGTAGATCAGCCACAGCGAGAAGAAGAACATGGATGTGACGATCTTGACGCGCCGCGGGCCGCCCAACTCCCCGCCCACAGACTTGCGGCGACGCAGCAGCAGAACCAGGACGGCAAATGCTGCCTCCGAGCAGAACATCGTGACGCTGAACGCTAGGCTGTAGGAAATATTGAGATTATTTACTTGTCATTATGACTTTCATACTGTGTGAAAGAACGTGAGGTGATGTGATGATAATACTAGTAGACTTTCACCAAACTTTGTGATGTGCTGAGTTGTACTGTTTACTATTTTTTCTTAGCATTTATTAAAAAAGGATCTTTCCAATAATAGCAGGCTCTACCGCGTGATTTAAAGCTGAACCATAACTTGGTTACTAAACCTTATCTAACTTAACCGCCGCTATGCAGAAAAAAGCCACATAGTACATATTGAGATAATTATTTAGCTGTGTTTTCGATGTTTTCCGTCGTCGTTATTTTATTATTATGATTTTTCTGTATTTGTATTTACTTAATTAACCGTGTTAATTTCAGACTTAATATCAGTTTGTGGCACCCAAATTACGCAGTTACCTTATTTGAGGTCATATGACCGTCTATAAAATGCCCCTGGATAATATTTCGGTAAGATCACTCACTTTCCCGGTTCCACATGGAACACCTCGCCCTTGCTCCAGTGTACAAGCGCTGCGACAGTCCATGCCACGCCGATGCCGAGGAACACGTTCACGGCGTTGGAACCAGTCACGTTGCCGATAGAAGCGTCTGCGTATTTATCCTGCACGGCCGCAACCTTGCTCGCGAACGTGTCTGCGCAAGAAAATGAGCGTTCACGTTACGTTGCTTGGAGAACGTGACAATGTGTTTTTATAATATTTTTAGTTTTCTAGCAAATGTCACAAGTCTTTAAAAACTTTTGTATTGGAAATAAAAAAATATATTTGTCTGCCCAAAAAAAACATAGATACGAAATCACTTGATTGTGTTTTTATTTCGATAATTCTTACAACATTACAATTCTACATTAACCCTGAATAACAAGGGATATTTACATTCACAGTCCATAAACCAACTATTAATGTTGGTTTAGGAATTTGACCCGAAGAAATTTCACATGGCAAGATATTTCTTGTTTAAAATTTGTAAAATTTCAGCTTTTACAAATTAGTGGAAATCCTGGGACAAAAAAATCGGTTTCCGTTCTTTTACAGCATAGACACTTCAAAACATAACTAAGTGTACATTACAGTTAGGTACTTACGAATGAACTTTGTAACTTAGTTGCCCATACAAACATACGTATACATCACGCCCGTTTCCCAGAGGGATTGGCAGATCTATAGATGTGGACGAGGCGGAGTGTGTCAGGGTCGTGACAGTGGGGAATTTTCTTTGATGTTTTTCTGACAGAATTTCGAGCGGAGAATTGTCTTACTTGCTACTGTCTACTGTCAAACTTTCTTTCCAAACATTTTTGGAAAGAAGGTTTGACAATTATGTAATGATTGTAATGACAGTTCTCCGCTCGAAATTCTGTCAGAAAAAACGTCAAAGAAAATTCCCCACTGTCACGACCCTAACACCTTTCGCCTCTTCCACATCTATAAATCTGCCTACCGCTCTGAGAAATATACTCGGGAGCAATAAAAAGTGGTCGGTTGGAAAATTAAAAAAATCTTGAAAATTAAGAGAGGGAGCATAATGAAATAAATTGAATTTAATAGACGGAATTATTAATTTTACCGAATTTTAAGGGCTATTAAATGGTCTATTAAACTCAGTTTATTTAATTAAGCTAGCTTTCTTAATTTTCGAGATATTTTTAAAACTAGCGGACGCCCCGCGATTTCATTCGCATAGTTTCAGTATTTCATACAAACCTTCTGTATAGCGACGCGACCAACAGATCGGGGTAAAAAGTATCCTATGTCCGTCTCCCGGTTCTAAGCTACCTCTCCAACAATTTTCAACCGACGAATAGGTTCAGCCGTTCTTGAGTTATAAATGGTGTAACTAACACGACTTTCTTTTATAGATTTTCCAACTGACCACTTTTCATTGCTCCCGAGTGTATTGAAGTTCCACGATCTCTGCCGACAATGGGGTGCCGAAGATTTTTAGAAAACAACTAGCAAACCCGGCGAACTCCGTTTCGCCACCAGATGGGTTCGTTTCGTTTACCCGCTTTTCTGTTGAATTTTTTTCCAGAATTTTCTTTGCTATAAACCTCACGGAGCCCGAGACCTTTCCAACGAATGCAAAACCGTGGAAATCGGTTCGTGCGTTCTGGAGTTAAAGCGTCATCATCAGCCCATACTTGTCCACTGCTGGACATAGGCCTCTCCAATTGCACGCCACTGTGATCTGTTTTCGGCTTCTCGCATCCAGCTTCTGCCAGCCATCTTGCGTATATCATCAGTCCACCTTGCCTGAGGGCGTCCTACACTCCGTTTGCCGAGACGCGGTCTCCACTCGAGAACTCGTTTTCCCCAACGGTCATCGATTCTGCGGCAAATATGGCCGGCCCACTGCCACTTCAGCTTGCTAAAAGGAGTTATAGCGTCAGGGAGGAAAACCCGACTTATTTTTCTATAGTAGATCTCACCAGGTATGCTGGTGCCGAGGGCGACAAACACAATGGCCGTCACGGTGTCCTTGATGCCGAGAGTGCAGCCGAAGTGCGAGGCCACGTCGCCGATGACAGCTGTCACCAGCCCGATGCACAGGATCGACACCACGAAGCACACGTACCCGCCGCCGATGTCTATAGTTAAAAAAATATATATCATAGAGCATCTGTGGTCCAGTTGGTCGGATCCTTGACTTGTAACCGGGAGGTCCCGGGTTCGAGTCCGGCTACTGGACGTGTACCAATGGGACTCTTTTTCAGAGCCTATGTACGCAACGCAACGCTCGTACGGTGAAGGACAACATCGTGATGAAACCCGCACACCACAAGGTGTGTGAACCCTATAACGGCGATGGGCTCACCCCCTGTCACGTTGGGTTAAATACGCTTGGTGAACCGTGGGTATTTGCTTTTAGCAAGTGCCTCTGCCTACCCCTCTTTGGGATTAAAGGCGTGAAGTGTATTTATTTTTTTATTTTTTTTTTATTTTTAATTTTATATGCACACCTCAAAAGTGTCTAGGGATCAAGAACATTTTTAGCTTTTTTTTTTGTCACTATGAACAAGCGTTTGACCACCATTCTGCCTGATGTTAAGCAGAAATGGGGTCTACGATGGAGCACACTTGTTCATTAGGTACCTATTCAAAAAAACTTTTGTTTATATGCATTTGACCACGAACAAGCTTTTGACCACCGTCCTGCCTGTAGTTAAGCAGCGATGTGGTCTACGATGGAGCACACCTGTTCGTTAGGTATTTTTTCACACGTGACTTAAAGACCTTCAGACTGTACTACGCAGGAAACACAGACTCCGGCAAGTCATTCCACACCCTAGCGGACTATACCAAAATAGTTGTGTATTTATAAAAAATTATGGCCTATGTCCGGCAGTGGACAAATATAGGCTGATGATGATGATGATGATGCCCTGTTAAAGTAACATATAGTATGCTGATAAGAGAGAATCTAATTTGAATAATATAAAAAAGAAAATGATCTCTCGTTAAATTCATGCTGACGTGACACAGACAATTTCCAATTTGCCGATCAATACTTATACTATATAGAATATTATTTAGGTTACCTGGAAGAAATTGCTATGAGCGATAAGGTCACCTTTTGCAATTTTTCCATTGTACTGTTTTTTACATTCGTAATGTACAGTGTGCAATAAAGAGTATATTCATTCATTCATTCATTCAATATTTATTTCATACATTTTTCTGCAAGTAGCAATTTCTAAGAACCTTATTACCGCACAGTTTTCATAACAGCAATAATCTTTCCGAACTTCTTCTTCTGTGGTCCAGTTGGTCGGATACTTGACTTGTAACCGGGAGGTCCCGGGTTCGAGTCCGGCTACTG
>SJJU01003575.1:20175-36750 GCA_012932125.1 Conopomorpha cramerella
AGGGTGGTAGACCAGATTCTCTCAGACTGCACGTCAAGTGTAGAGACCAGATCTATCAATAAAACTCTCTAAGATTAAGCTGTTCACCAGTCAGGGATGCACCCGGTCATAAAGAAGTTGTTAAATTAATATTAAGTCATATTCATGTCATACCCAGATACAAGTCCTGACAATTTGAAAAGATGCTAGTGTCTTTCCCGGTTCTTCTGACCACTAAGATAAGTTCCGTCTATGGTCTAGTACACCGTCGGTATTTTCTTTAGCAAGTGCCTCTGTCTACCCCGCTTTGGGACCAAAAGGCGTGAGGTGTATTTATTTTTTAAAATAAATTAATTCGAACCGGAGTCGTTTACTTTTGTTTTTTAAATCATACATTACTTCCATCAAGCTTTTTGTTATACTACTGTACATCATCATCAGCCCATACTTGTCCACTGCTAGACATAGGCCTCTCCAATTGCACGCCACTGTGATCTGTTTTCGGCTTCTCTACTGTACATATAGCAGCTGTATGACGCCTGGTGGATGATTGCTAGAAATCGCAATAAGTGGAGAAAAGGAAGAGAGGCCTTTGTCCTGCAGTGGGATTCAGTAGGCTAACAAAAAATACTGTATATCTGTATGTAATAGCACTTATAACGATGAAATAAATAGTGCTTTCAAAATAGGACAACCAGGAGGACGGCAAAACCTCATCCATACCAGGTGGATATACCATTTACGCGAACCAAACGGTTTGCGTCTACCTTCATAGTGCGAACCCCCAGGATGTGGAATGACTTGCCGGAGTCTGTGTTTCCTGCGCAGTACAGTCTGGAGGTCTTCAAATTACGTGTGAATAGGTACCTAACGAACAGGTGTGCTCCATCGTAGACCATATCGCTGCTTAACTACAGGCAGAATTGTGGTCAAAAGCTTGTTGGCGGTCAAAAGCTTGTTGGTGGTTAAAAGTTTGATGGTGGTTGTTTGGTCGTATTCCTTCTGGTTCAGTGCAGAATCCCCAAGTAGAATCAAAAGATTTCAATAAAAATGAAGTAAGTAGGGAATGTGATGTGTATTGTTCCAGTATTTTACAAAGAGCGCGTAGGGTACTTATAAATAAAAATGATACTAAAACTAGGAGAAGACGTGGAGCAATTGTGTCACTTTGCTATGTGCCCATTATAGGCGCTAGGTTGGTTGCGGCGTTCCAACAGTGGTCAAATGCGTATAAAAAATGATTTTTTTCCACCAGTTCCACATAATTATGAAACAGAGTGACCTTTATCGACCTCTGCTGAAAGGTGACCTCAAAAATCATGTTTGGTAAAACAGCGAGACAAAACGTTCCAATCGTATATTTGTGACCTCAGTGGTATTGTTTTCACATAAAATCGTAGAATTTATACCCCGCTCTGACCTCTATTCGATATGCATTGAAAAGCAAATTCACGATTGCGGTCCAAAACCTGTCACGGACAGGCTCCACGGTTCCGGTCGGCCTACAGTCGTAACATAGACTGGCAAGACTCGGTCTTGTCACAAGTCATGAGATGTCGTGCCAAAAAAAAAACTTGTCGGGCATTCTTGTTAAAACTCCTATCTAAATTGAAGTAGTTTAGTATTAATAGATTCATTTGAATTTATTTATATAACTTTTTCTACTTAGCTTTTTCACCACAACTTGGGTTGACTGGTAGATAATGCAGTGGCATTAAAAAAAATGTGCAATAAAGATTTAAACAAACAAACAAACAAGTAGCTGTCGTTGGACGTTGGCGTTCTGTTGTTGTTTCAATGATATTATAATACGTATTACCTTGGCATGTCTTTTTGACGTGACAACGTTCAATAACTCGATACTACGGGCTGCATGCACGTAAATGATGACGTAATTGTCCCGTTCCGCAAGCGAGTGTACTACTACTACTGCAATGTATGACGTTGTCACGTCAGAATACCGTCTGTAAACCGACTTTACAGACAATCATTTGTTTTATACATTATTAATGTTTTTTAAAATACATTTCTAGTGCAATGTTATTGTTTCTTGCAACACAGAGTATAGGTACATAAAATAATATTTTATTTTCTTCCTTTTTTCTTTGTTTAAGAAAAGTATTATGAAAACAAACTTAGACCAATCACAACTAGACTTGCAAGATGCGGGACAGATACAGTCTGTCTCTTTTTAACCAAAACGTGTTCAACGTGACAATAATTATTACCACCTCGTACGCTTTTGAAATCTGTTAAAAACTCTGCTGGATATTTTTTTCCGTTCTCGAACTCAAAGATTTGTGTTTATTTTCATTCGGCGGTGGAAATGTCAGATCGTGCGACTTAAATCTTAATACCTCCGTGATACTGGGTACTGGCACAGATATGGGTGACATTTCAATGCGGTAAGTCGTATTTCATTCAGTAGGGTCAGTTGATCGTTTTTTAAGCCACAAAAGATATTTGCGCGGGCACTGAAAACGAAACTTTGGTCTAGAAAACGATAGGCAGGAATAGACCATAAGAACGATTATTCAGCAAGAAATAGACTAAGCCGAGTCTAACCTTCATTCCTTTTACCGATAGAATCGCTGACCGATTATCGCGGATAAAATCCTTGTTTTTATACCGATTTTTAACCCCCGACGCAAAAAGAGGGGTGTTATAAGTTTGATGTGTCTGTCTGTTTGTCTGTGGCATCATAGCTCCCGAACGAATGAACCGATTTCAATTTAGTTTTTTTTGTATTAAAGGTGTTTTAGCTCTTAGCTATGTTTGGTGGAAATTTGTTCACCCACTCAGAAGTTTTGGGGATTGAAAATGGGGATGAAAAATTTTACATGAGTAAATATGTCCAAGTGGGGTATCAAATGAAAGAGCACGACACGAACATTTAGAATCTGTTTATTAAATCAATATGAGATAATGTGTTCAAAAGTTATGAGGGTTGAAAGTGGGAAAAAAAGTCGACTTTATACTTACTTAAATATGTTCAAGTGGGGTATCAAATGAAAGGGCTTAACTATAATTAAATTAGTTTAAACCTTAAGTTAATTGACTTGGACTTACCTCCCTTTCCAGCCTACCAAAGATGAGTTTCAAGAAAAAAACTGACAAGAGAAATAACGCGCTGCGATTTGTTGAAACAAGCTGAGTCACACGAAGCGTGACTTAATAGCCAATTAAAATGTGTATTCGTATTTTGTCGTGTCTTTCTTCATCATCATCATCATCATCAGCCCATACTTGTCCACTGCTGGACATAGGCCTCTCCAATTGCACGCCTCTGTGATCTGTTTTCGGCTTCTCGCATCCAGCTCATGCCAGCCATCTTGCGTCATCTTGTCTTTCTTGACGTGCATGATTGTTAGGGTCACAGGTCCACCGCCGAAATTAAAGTTGAGACGTTGGTATCGAAAAGATATATTACGATATTAGAGTAAAAGGAATAAAAAAAAAATACACTTCTTGCTAAAGCAAGTACCCACGGTTCACCAAGCGTATTTAACCCAACGTGACAGGGGGTGAGCACAACGCCGTTATAGGGTTCACACACCTTGTGGTGTGCGGGTTTCATCACGATTTTGTCCTTCACCGTACGAGCGTTGCGTTGCGTACATAGGCTCTGAAAAAGAGTCCCATTGGTACACGCCCAGTAGCCGGACTCGAACCCGGGACCTCCCGGTTACAAATCAAGTATACGACCAACTGGACCACAGACGCTCTTAAAAAATAAATAAATAAAATTTAAAGATAATACTAAAAACCAAGAAAAATATAACACAACAGTGACAACTTATGTCAAATTCAAATCTATATCTTTATCTTTAAACGAGCAATTCTTGTATATATAAATATATATAATTGGAATCTCGGAAACGACTGCACCGATTTTCATGAAATTTGGTATGTAGAGGGATTTGGGGGCGATAAATCGATCTAGCTAGGTTTAATTTTTAGAAAACATCTTTCCAACCGTGTTTTCGGGCATGAAAAAATAATATTAAGCAAACAACGTTTGCTGGGTCAACTAGTTATACAAAAATAACGTGGGTATGGAAAATGAGCCTACAGCCAACATTCCCCGCCTGCTTGTTACGTCACCACCGTACAGTGTGCAGGTTTCGAAGTAGCTTACCTGAGCTGACGGTGAGCGCCTCCGTGAACTGCTCCTTCCACGACGAGGTGCCGATTATGATGGAAGCATTCGCTCTCTGGACCAGTTTGTCCACCGTATTCTGGAATAGAAAATATATTGAAATACCTATACTCAATATCTTCGTTGTATTACCATAATAGATATTACTGTCGCATACAGAGTGTAAAAAGACCCCGAGCTCCTACCCCGAGGTCTTAGAAAGGTTGTTGGGCTCATCAATATGAACTTTTAGTATGGCGACAATGCAGGGAAACGCAGTAAAAATGTTTTTACGAAACAAGCCCAACAACGTTTCTAAGGCCATTGCTGGGGGTCCTTTTACAGTATCAATCACTAAGAATCTCTTTTTTTTTAATTTCTAAGGGGCATCCTTTATAGATACCCAGCCGCCCAGGGGAATCAATTCAGTTTTTGTAAACTATAATCTTACTTGATTGCAATCTTCTAAAATGTACTTTTGATGTCTGTATAAAATGTCCATGTCACAATATTAGTTACCGTACTCCTTTGAAACGGCTTTACCGATTTTTACCATTCATTACCATGCGTATTCAGTAGGTCTGAGAATCGGCTACTAACTATTTTTTATGCATCTACCAGTTGTAATTCTCCCAATACACGGGGTACAAAGGCAACACAAAATGGCAAAACAAATGTTTGCCGGGACAGCTAGTTATTATAATATATGATAAACATGCAGCAGCGAATGAGCAATATATATTTACTAGCTTTCCATATATATTGCGGTACAAAGGAATATTTTTGTTTACCCTCGGGAATATCATTTTTCCGGGATAAAAAGTAACCTATTATTTAAACCGGACTTCTAACTATACGTCTGCAAAATTTCAAAGCAATCGACATAGTGTCGTAGCGTTGCGCAATCTTATTTTCTAACTAAAAAAAATATGAAAATGCCTCATTCTTTATATGTGAAATCTAGCTGTCCCAGCAAACATTAAAATTTGTTTTACCATAATATGTTAGCTTTGTACCCCGTGTATTGGGAGAAATACAACTGGTAGATGCATAAAAAATACATAGTAGCCGATTCTCAGACCTACTGGATAGGCATATCAAATTTGGTAAAAATCGGTAAAGCCGTTTCGGAGGAGTACGGTAACTAACATTGTGATATGAACATTTTATATATTAGAAGATAATACAGGTTGCGTAAGAAATACCCTTTAGAACCGAAGTATACTGTTTCTGGTGTCAATGCTCTAGAACGAATAAAAAAATTTACCTCTTCATGCAAAAATCACGATCGACTGATGAAGTTTTTGTAGTATTTCTTTTTCGTTTTTACGCCTTGTATTGTTCGATGCTTCAGCGAAAAACTGTGTTGTTGAATAGAATTTGATATGCAGGGTGTTAGTGCATCTCCTCGAGGGAATGAGTGAGAATTTTCAGACACTCGGAATATGTTTTAGAATGTAAATTTAATATACGAGCATAAAGCTAGGTTAGATGAGGAAAAAAAAATACATTTCGCTGCGGTAACTTTACTCCACCTATTTTGAACCGATTTCACAGAAGGGGGAAGTTCTAGGACTGTATGTTTATTTTATATTTGAGGCAGTCAGCGCTAAAGTGGCCTAACCCTAGACAATCGGTTTGGAGATATGGGGGTTTTTAGAATAATGAGTTTGACTTATGTGTAGATATTTTATGGAAGCTTATTTTTGTCCAAATGTTTATTTTTTACTTAAAATTATGGATTTTTTAACAATATTTTTTATTTTAACATGTTTTTAGTAAATTTACGAACTACTTAAGTCTAATATAAATGATATGAAGGAATATTAAAAACTTAGGCTTAGGCCACTTTAGCGCTGTCGGCCTCATTTGTTACTGTGACTTTGTGAACGAATTTTGGTGGTACGTTTTTTATTTGGAAGCTGGTACTTCCTGTGTGGTCCCATTAAAATGTGATTCAGTTCTGACGTTTCATTAAAAAATGAAATCGGTTCTTTTTTGTTGAAATTTATTAATATGGCTAAATAATATATGTAGCTTTTACAGTTAAGATTGCATTACTGGTTGTACCCCTGCACTGTTACTCTTAATTTTTCCCGTGGTAGTTTCGAGATTCACAAAATTACTTATCTCGAAATTCCCACCGTTTAGACGTGAATAAGTAACAAACAAACACACACTCAAACTTTCGCCTATATAATATTAGTGTGTCATATGTGTCATAACAAAAAAGTTGTGTAGTTTTACGAAACCACTGTAAAAGTGAAACTTTTTTCACATTATAGATATTTAACTAAGATTTTTGAATGTACAAAAATCGCCTTAGCAATCTTAATCCCTACTCCACGAATATCACTTCATCCCTACTCCGCGGCCGACCGTCACGCGACACGCAACACACAGACGAAAAAGTTTGAAACCATGTAATAAAAGTTTCACTTTCAAAAACAAACAAATCGACAGCTCACCTTGAACTCCTTGCTCTCCTTGATCCGCAGCTGGGCCCTGGTGATGTCTCCGGCTTTAGGTAGACCCATCAGCGCGACGGCCGCCTCCTGCTCCGGCAGACTGGCCAGATGGTTCACTTCAGGCACCACCGGGTTTTCGTCGTCTGAAGAGTTGGAGACTGGTTAGTGAGAAGGAAAAGAAAGAAATCGAATATTGTAATGATCGAAATAAAAAATAATATTGTCAAAAAAGAATGGTGAATGGCTAATTGGATAAAAAAAATAATGTCAAACGATTACATAAAAGACCACGGATGGCGCTGATAAAGATAAAAACAAGTTGATTCAAATTGTGTTTTATTTATTTTTTATAAAAAAAAAAATCGATAGTTTTATCTTTGTTTTCTTTCTGGCTGGTCTATGTATAAAAACAATGCGTACTTGTGCGGTCTTTAGCTGTGAAAATGATAATAAAGTATTAATCAATTCAATCTTTTGTAGCTTTGTAAGCGCCATCTGTCATATAAAAACATCATCAATTTTTTGTTTTTTATTTTTTTATCCAATAGCTTTTCGAAAGATTTTGGAAAGTATGTCAGTAATGACAGTTTCCGGCCGAAAATCTGTCAGAAAAAAGTCAAATAAAATTCGCCGTTACGTCTCTTACACTCTCAGACCCAGTAGACTTAGAATCCTAAACTGACATTTAGATTAAAACGAGACAACGATATGAAAGACATACATGAGTGAAAGAGTAAGAGGCAATATCTTCTGCTGTCACTTTTATTAGTAGTAAAAGTGACAGTTTGGATCCAAAAGTACATCATTTTCCATACATTGAGGTGGAAAAGCGAATGAAGGTAGAACGCGGTTTGCAAGTCTAGTTGTGTTTGGTCTGAATTTACACAAATTTTCGTAATTACGTTAAGAATAGTCGGAAAATATAACTGTCTCATTTTTCGACATAACGTCGTAAATAGAATTAAAAGAGACAAAGGAATGCGCTATATTGTTACTTTGAGTCAGTTTGGACAACTGGTTTGAACTGAAAGGTAAACTTGGTACTGAAAGGTTGTTTTGTGGTATTTAGCCTATGCTCATAGAGCAATGGATTTCCGAAAATATGCATATTTTTCAATTGAATAGGTTGTGATATTTGTGTTTAAAGGTATACACATTATTTAGTTTGCTATTTTCTCAAAAGAGGCCGCTATGGTGTTCTATGTCAAATATATGTCAAACATCAATCAAGCCGTCTGAAAGAAATTTCTGCAACAACTTCAATCAATATTCACAGAAATGTCACGTCGTATTCAGCTGTTTGCCAGACTGACAATCGACACAGAAACCTTGTAGCAACCTCTGTGCCATAGAGGAAAATGAGTTTAAAAATCCCTCATTCTGTCACGTAGTTTACAGTCACTTGACAGGTTCTTTCGCTCTTCCGGAGATATTGAGCTTTAAAGTTGGATGCGCTATTGACCCGCTATACATGTGGATTGATTCAGGGGTGTGCGTTACCCCAGCCAGATTTTGTCGAAAATCACATTTTTTTTTAAGTAGATAATTAGAAGTCCAACTTCTTCAATTGTTGTGCTGCTTTTTAAATTTGTTTTGCTTATGGTTTTTTAGTTATTTGACAAAAACAGATCTGGCTGCCGTAACGTTACCCCAGCCAGATGTTTTGTTAATTAAAGGGTTTATTGAAATAAACTTTAGGTACATAATTAGTAATCTGAACGAGGTAAATGTTGCCACAAAATTTGAATTTGTATCGTTTATGGTTTCGGAGATATTCAAAATCCTGCTGGGGTAACGTTTACGTGTTCCCTGTATCTCCGAAACGGCTAAGCGAATATGTATAATTTTTTGTACACAGCTTCTATGAATTTGTTATAATTTGTTTGCCAATAAAGAAAAACAAAATAATGCACCGTTTAGAAGTGGTGGTGGTGGTTACGCGGCCGCTTTTTCGTAACCATCTATACTTGGTCGGGTTGCCATGATCATGCACTACCTAATGTCTTTCTTTTAATTATCTCAGTAATTACAAATCGTATTACGCTGAAATTTTACAGGTAGAAAATTGAACTAAAATACTAATTAATGATATCTTATTCAACTTTTAAATCCACAAGGAACTCAGTAAATCGGAGGCTTAAAATCTCCGGAGCGCATCGTTACGAGAACTGAATTAAATATCGTTGTAACTTAATAAATACCTACAGGATTCTAATGAAAATTTACAAACATTTGAAGGCAGTTGTAAGCTACAAAATGACGTTTCAAATAAGGCTTTAGAGCTCTTTTTTGAAGAGCTAGGAGCTATTTTTGAGTTTTTTTTTAAATTAAAATACTTCTAAACGGTGCATTATTTTGTTTTTCTTTATTGGCAAACAAATTATAACAAATTCATAGAAGCTGTGTACAAAAAATTATACATATTCGCTTAGCCGTTTCGGAGATACAGCGAACACGTAAACGTTACCCCAGCAGGATTTTGAATATCTCCGAAACCATAAACGATACAAATTCAAATTTTGTGGCAACATTTACCTCGTTCAGAATACTAATTATGTACCTAAAGTTTATTTCAATAAACCCTTTAATTAACAAAACATCTGGCTGGGGTAACGTTACGCCAGCCAGATCTGTTTTTGTCAAATAACTAAAAAACCATAAGCAAAACAAATTTAAAAATCAGCACAACAATTGAAGAAGTTGGACTTCTAATTATCTACTTAAAAAAAAATGTGATTTTCGACAAAATCTGGCTGGGGTAACGCACACGATTCAGGGTACATAAAAAAATAGGTTGTAGTAGACCTTTTTTGTGCAAATGTTTTTTTATATGATGGATGTGTCTTAACTTAACACCCTGGTATAGCTAACTCAATTTCGGGCAAAGTGTGGATTGAGTATTTTTTTTTGTAACTACGTCAATTATAAATGTCAAACGAAACACAGTTATTATTGTAATCAACACTGTTTCGTTCGTTGCTGCGTAAGCGCTAATCACATTAGCTGACTTCTACATAAGTGCAGCAATGAATACAATAATTGTTATTGTGTTGGTGAAAACGTTTGGTTCGTGTTTGTTGCATAATTAGGGGGTTGCTTGACGAACACTGAGTGGAGTGGGCGAGGGAGTTACCCCAATATTATCTCTCATGGTCACCTCATTGTCGCCTTAATAAAAGTTATTATTACAGTATAGTCTTATAGAAGGTCTTCAAGTCGCGGGTGAATAGGTACCTACTGAACAAGTGTGCTCCATCGTAGGCCACATCGCTGCTTAACATCAGGCAGGATGGTGGTCAAACGCTTGTTCATAGTGATTAAAAAAAAAGAAAAAAAAGTTGTTCATATTGACCAACTATGATGATTGAGACCAACAATGTTTCCGAGATCATGGTACACGCCCAAGCAATAAATAAAAGCGAACCCCAGATCCTTTCGCGCAAGCCGTTTAGGCAACAAGAAAAAACTTTACCGTACGTTTTCACTGGCCAAATACTGGACAAACTTTGAAGAAAATTTGTTGTCGATAAAGTCGGTTTATACACGCTAGTGTGACGTGACAACGTCAAATATTGCAGCCCCCCTAACACAGCGCTTCAAGAAATAAGTGACAAGACATATAACCCGCTGCGATTTGTTGAAACTAGCCGAGTCGCACAAAGCGTGACATAACAGCCAATCAGAGCGCGTATTTGTTCTATGTCATGTCTTTCTTGAGGTGCGTGCTAGGCCTGCTGTAGTAGTAGTACACTCGCTTGCGGAACGGGACAATGACGTCATCTTTGTTATGAGCTGAGAGCGCGAGGGCTGATCTGGTCTGACGCCAGAGCAATCGCAGAGGACAGGACGGCGTGGCGTCATCTTGTAAAGTCCCTTTGTACCACTCCGGTACCATAGGACTTAAGTAAGTAAGTAAGTATATATCCATGTACGCTGGTTAACCCGGACGTCACGAACAGCTGACCAGATCCATGGTTTTTTTAAACAAACATGTTTTTTTTGTGCATGTTTGACAACGAAGGGAAAAGAAGAGTTGGTATTTGGCTCCTAATTTCACCGCGCGTAAATTAAAATTAAATAAAGATTTGATTGGCTATTACACGTATACTTATATTTTATTCTATTTGTCTGCATTCGAGGTATTAACCAACTTTCTTGTTGCATTTTCATCGACGCTCGCACTGGTTTTTCAAGAGGCTCAGTCATCTAATCCAGATATCTTCAGTAAAATGTGAATAAAATATGTCTGTCTATTACTTTCTGTACTTTTGTAGTTTAATAGTTATATAACTCAAAAACTAGCTCATCTATTCAAATCAAATGTTTAGGCTTGGTTAGCTCTACTTGGTCGATGGTTTATGTGAAGTTTGCACAAAAACGGTCGAGCGGTTCTTCATTTACAACATTTTTCGTAACAAATGATTTACTAGCTAATGAAGATTTTGCTCACAAATTGTAACTTTTCAGTGTCTACAGTACAATTATTTCACTTACTATACCGCTTCTACTTAATATAAATGAAAATGCGATATAAAGCTAAAAGAGACCACCTAGAGGTTAATAATATATAGCTAAAAGATCCATCTTATTATAAATTGAATGCTATTTGTAAACGTATAAGATATTTATCTTCAGCGTTCGACCCCCGCCCGCATACCTACAATTGCGTTTCTATAAAACGTGCGATTCGCTAAGCATATTCTTGATTTATTTATCATGTAAGGCAAAAGTTTTGTTTTGCCAATATACCTACATTATTAACAGTGTTTCTCTGCTATTAAACTTATGCACAATACATATAAAACACCTGCCATTCAAATAAACATACGAACTATACTTGTTCTTTAACAAAATACATATTTTATTATGTAACATTTAATTAATAAATTTTAAAAATTTTTGTTTTTTTTTTACACGAATGCTGTCTATCTAAACAGTTTATTTACTTTCATTACAATGAGAATCTCAGAGGCAATGCCTTATACTGTATTCCGCTGTACAGCGGAATCTCGACGTCAGAAGCATAACGTCGGATGTGTGATATTGTTACAATGGGACACATGGCTATGTGCAAAGCGACTAGTGGCAGACAGATAACGACCGCAGCGCACAACACGGCAGAAATCGGAAACAAATGCGGATGATCAGCTGTCAAGTGTTGATTGCAGTACAAAATCAAAGCAAAGAAATGGGCCATGACTGTTGTTGCGTTGTTAACTTTTTATCGTGTTGCGTTCTTACATGCTCGGCTAACTAATTTATTGCCTTTTATCTCAGTGTGGGGTTGGAAACTAATATTAAGTATGTGTAATAGTTTCAAACCCGGTTTGTATTATTATATTAATTTTACAAACTATTGAATAAATTTCACTTAAATATTGTCAGCAATACCATTTAATATTTGGTTTTATTTATATTTGCAAAGAAAACTAACAATGTTTACATTGTTATAATTTGTCAACTTCCGCAAATGATGTAAACGCTACGCGTCGCCACCGTCGCGCACATAGCTAATACGACTCACACATCTAAGGCCCGCGCGCATTCATGAAATGCACGAACTATACTAAGGACGACAGTGAAATGAAAGTAACGAAACCAGCAATGGCAACTACCAGAGAGTAGTAAACTTAGGGCACTGGTTCCTTGGGGATTTTTAGTGATATCACTAGCTGTCGTGTATTAGAAGAAATACAGTAGTATTTCTTCCGCGAATAATTCAAGACCAAAAATAGCCAAATCCGTCCAGTCGTTCTCTAAATTTAGCCAGACTAACGAACAGCAATTCATTTTTATATATAAGAAGATATAGATAGAAGATAGATGGACTAAGTGACTTCTTAATCTTTGCTTATGTTTGAAACTTAACTCTGTTCCTCTGAAAGTCGTTACTTATTGAAGTGTGGACATAATGTATCGTGAACTAATATTTAGTTTAGATATTACATGATCGTGACTGTACAACGTGTGTTTACCGCACTATACGGAAGTTGACTACAAATAGGTTCCTCTCATACCACAACACGCGAGAGTCACGAATAACTCTCAATAGCTATCGGATACACGGATAGTGTTGTCCCTTGAGAGTTATTATAATCTATCGATAATATCGGATATTCAACTATCGATATGAAAAACATTTTTTAAAGAAACGCGCACTGACATTACATTTTGACATTAATAGTTTAAACCGGGTGTTACGGCGCAAAATTAACCAGAAAAGCATTCAGCTTACCTTCGTTATTTTCCCGATGTTACCTTATCGATATAAAAAGTTCACGACGATTCTAAAGTTTGCACTTTCGAAGCAATTCTTCGTTCACCAAGCGTTTAAACCCAACGTTTTCCTTTACCGTGTGTATGAGCGTCACGTAGTGTAGGTACCGCATATCGCACAAGGATCCCATTGTGAGACCAAAAAATGGCAACTAGGCTAGTAATCATTTACATTTCGACACTATCAATATTACTATTATACCTGAACACTGGTATTCCGACGGTACTCATTGAGAGAGAAGAGAGTGAATTTTGTAACATTGCTTGAGTAGGTCAATAAATTCATTCATGTTGAAAGGGAGGTGGACTTACGATCACAAGAGCCACATTTAGCATGATAAGAAGTTAAGAATGTCAATATGGAGTTTCAGTTACGAATTGCTAGCTCATAGCCTGAATAAACCAAAATCTCCAGACCTCATAGACGGCTTCTACCACATCCCAGGAAGAAAGAACATTCCAGATCTGCCTGGGATAATAAACATGTACTAGTGCCTAACTATTGCTACTATCGATATGTCGATACAATAGATAATATTCGAGACAACACTAATACCAGTTTAGGCAGGTATAGCCCGCTGTTGTTTAGTCGTAAAATAAATTGTTTTGAGAATATTTCTCTGCACTGAGTGTCGAAAGATGCAAGTACGTTAACCGCCGATTCTGTATACTTTTTACTAAATTACTTTGCTTTTTTACAAGTTTATTCTAAATCAGGAACCGTAGGCGGATCATAATTTGGCTCTGCTTATTTTGGAAATCATAATGGTACTGATTGGTAAGTAAGAAGAAATTTGATACGAGAATACTATTGTGTCTGCTTTGTTGCATTCGAATTACATCCGTCAAATAACACGTAAATAAATGTAAATAACATCTTTCATCATCAAATAAATCTGACAGAAACAGGAACCAACAAACCTATAAAAATATCCTCACAGTACAAAACCACGTCGTTTATATGAATCTCGTTACAATAAACATTTCGTCTTCACTTGGACTAATTCAATGAGATAAATCCTTCGACACAGGTGTCAAGGTAATTCGGTAACATGGTTAAAACCGTGAAGTGTTGACTGTCAAATTGTAGAGAGGGTTCAGCGTTGCTGATCGTCGATGCGGAACGCTCTTCCTGCGCCGGCGCCGATCAAGCGGAGTATCCTGCGGATATTGCCGCTCCTGGCCTATGGCAAGCCGCCGTTGGAGGTTCAAGGTCACATACTTAAACTCGCGTCTGTAATGCCCAGTTGGGTGAACGTAAGATTTGAAGACTTGATGTCGATTAGGATAGCGTTTTGATTATTATCGAACGTAAGAAGCTAATAGATATTTAATAATAATCGATTCCAACTAGTACTGTTTTTTTTCCCGCGATATTCCCACCCACTTTCCACTGTGATTCCTGTTAGAGCCAGGATGTACAGCGGCATCCAGAATAGACCAGAGCTCAATCAATCGGCGCGCTAGCTTTCTCTGTCTTGGATCCGACATAGGAAATCTATACAGAGTGTAAATGGATCCCGAGCAATGTTCTTAGAAACGTTGTTGGGTTCGACAATATGTAACTTACAACATTTACTATGGGGCCAATGTGAGGAAATGAAAAAAATATCAATATTCAACCAGAAATACCCCATACAAAAATGTCATCTCCCAAGGCAAAAAATTGTCTATACGTAATTTGTATGGACATGAATTTTTTTTTTTGCGTTTCCCCGCATTGTGGCCATATTAAATGTTGTTCATATTGACACGAGCCCAACAACGTTTCTAAGACCATTGCCGGGGTCCTTTTACACGCAGTATATGCGTTGTATTGCAATGTGTACATATGATTTTTTAACCTACGTATTACTTTATAACCACTATTAGTTTCCCCGACGATTTTTTAAAGTTCCCCCTGGTCTGGTCTGCCGACATCAAACCACCTTTGAGATATCATCATTCCAACAAAAAAAAAAAATCATCAAAATCGGTTCTTAAACGATGAATTAATTCCCGAACAAATATAAACAAAATTATACCTACGGTCGAATTGAGAAACCTCTTCCATTTTTGCAGTCGGTAAAAAATTTTAATTGATACATTTTCACGACGTCTTGAATAGCAGAGCGTGTGTAATGCTCAAACATAAAACAGGATGTGCATCGGCTTTCAGTTAAACCGTTGTTTCCAAGAAACTTGCGAAGTGCCGCCATGTTGTGAAACAATAGATTTTCGCGGAAGTATGCAATGAAAACAGACTTTTTTTCGTTTCTTTGTTCATTAGAACCTGGAAAATATTGGAAAACTGCTAGCATTTCATTACAACATTTGTATTGCCATAGGACTCTACCTAGCCTTGGTACTCCGTGGAAAAAAATACAGCTGATATAGGGAACAATTCATATTTATTCACCTTTTAAACCATCTCTGGACTTTCACAAATAATAATTAGCCAAATCGGTCCATCCGTTCTCGACTTTTAAGGAGACTAACGAACTAGTACTGTCAGAAATAGGCACTATTTATTATCCTATTAAAATAAAATGAAAGAAATAGAGTATGACTTAATATTATGTGTAACATACCAAAACCGTAACATTTTTTTGTAACTATTGATTTAAGACCCACACTCATTTACGACCTATTTCCTCTAATTTGTACTTAGGGCTCATATTTCATTGCTAAATCATTTACATAACAAAAACAATCTTAAACTATATGCCATCAAGTAGTTCCATTTATTAGTTTCTGAAACAGAAATATTTAATCATTAACTAATGAGCGTTTGTGAAAATAATTATCAATATAAAATTGCATTATACCATTTTGCACGGCCGAAGAGCCCTGACACTTGATGATTGTTTCACACAATGAAATATATTGACATACCTTTCAGCAAAAATTTCGCAGTTTTTGTAGGACTAATATTTCTTTTCAAATTGTAGTTTAGTTCATTTTTAAGATGTATTGAAAAAGATGCGCTAATGCAGAAATGTAATAAACTGTTAGGGCTCTTCAGCCGTTAAAAAGGGTACCTATAGATCGTTTCTGAATATAAAAATACTATCCGTATTTCTTCAAACTTCAAAACCTACAGCAAAATTCTACCACAAAATAACGAATAAGTAGGAGCAGTCTTTCTAAAGTTCAAAGACCTTGTTCCCATAGATAAAAGCTGGAACTATAACAAACTATTCCAGCCCGCTGGCAACTAGACACCAGTTCCCAGAGGATACATGACGTCTATTCACCGGTCTCTAGTTTCACCCGCAAACTTCCTGTTGGAGTGATCGCCATCTCGTTTGTCTGTGTGTGTGTGTGTGTGTGTATGTGGGAAAAGATGATTACTTTAGTGTGAATTGAAAAGGGTTATTCAATTGAATCCAAGTACATTCTGCCAAGAAATTTGTCTACCAGTCTTGATCACACATCGCGTGTCACCAAAACATCAATAAGATAGTTTTGTCATATTGTTACTAGTATACTGCGTGTAAAAGGACCCCGAGCAATGGTCTTAGAAACGTTGTTGGGCTCGTCAATATGAATTTACATGCAATATAATTATGTTGGTCGCGAAATTTATGCGAAACAAACGGTTTGCGTCCACTTTCATAGTGCGAATTGCCAGGATGTGGAATGACTTGCCGGAGTCTGTGTTACCTGCGCAGTACAGTCTGAAGGTCTTCAAGTCGCGGGTGAATAGGTACCTAATTAACAAGTGTGCTCCAT
>SJJU01003577.1:0-21053 GCA_012932125.1 Conopomorpha cramerella
GATGGGCTCACCCCCTGTCACGTTGGGTTAAATACGCTTGGTGAACCGTGGGCATTTGCTTACTAAGCAAGTGCCTCTGCCTACCCCGCCTTGGAATCAAAAGGTGTGAAGTGTATTTTTTTATTGTTTTCTTTTTATTTCATGGGCATTACCTAGAAAAGACAATCTCAGCCGTCAACTTTTGCATCTAGCACGGCGTCTTCACAGATACCGACCAGCAGCGAGCGTACCGCTGCATCATAAATAACGTGTGATAGCTTTATAATTATCTTGTGAGTATACGTTGAAGACGCGCGACTTGTCGATAAGAAATGCGTAATTTAATACGATCAGATCAATGACGCATACAACCAGTCTCGCTATGAGACTAATACATATAATTTGTATACCAAAAAGTTGAATGGTCTGATGGTTTTTTTTTTAGTTTCCATGAATGTATGAATACGGTAAAATATTATAGTGGTCATAGACCAGCGGTACATTTTCTCAGCGTATCTGCGCCATGGAGGGCACGTTAAGTGGTGGGTCAAAGGATTTTAATTTGGTAATTTGATCATCCAGGCCACAGCGAGGCTTTCCGACTCCCGAAATATTCAAGCAAATTTCAAGTGGTCACTCAACTGTTGTAAGGTGTTTTGAAACTCAAACTCGGTTTAACGATTACTGTCGCGATCGCAAAGAGCCACAGCTTAACTTTCCGTCTGAAGCACGAATACTGTTTTATTTCTTGGTAAGGAGGACCTAAAGGTAGGGTGAAACCCTCGGGAACCTATATGCACTTCGAAAATAAAAAACGCACACTTTTTCCGACTTATTTATTCCGGGTTCAATCAATAAGTAGAATAATATGTCACAAAATCAAAATCTATATTATAAAATCAATGCCACTTTTGTGTTATGTTATAACTCCGGAACGAGTGGACCGATTACGCTAATTCTTCCTTTTTAGTGCTTATTAATTACAGCAGAAGGTTCAAAACAACATCCCCTGCTGGGCACAGGCCACCCCGGAAGTTATACAAATTTATATTCATATTAATAGAACAACCTCTGTCGAGACCACTAGTAAAAGATGTCACAGTAAAAAGCCCTAAACTAAAGAGTCGGCAACAGATACACTAAAATCATCATCATCAGCCACATGACGTCCACTGTTGGACGGGGCCCTCGCCATTGGGCGATCATGGAAATCATTGGATTTCCATGATAATTTGGGGGAAATTCCAATCGCCTCATTTGGCAGGCGGGTTGGTCATCGCAGTGATAGCAGTGGCGTGTGTAGGTAACTTGTCTTCACGAAATATAAGTAACCTACAAAACACAGGACCTTCCTTAGCCTCTGTCGTGAGTACAACAAAAACAGATCTAGCAATAACTCTATTATTAGGTCGGGAAGCTACAATACTAAGGTTGGCAGTGTCTTTTTGCTTATATGGTGTGCACGCCACTGAGTGATAGTGATGTTGTAATGTGGTTTAACTCACAGAGAGTGCTGCTGCCTGTGCTCTGGAGAGTTCCCTCGGTCACCTTTTACGACTCCAGACCACACAGGAAAACTTAGGCTGGGATAGTGACACATGTATGTATTGTATTCGACATCACCACACAGAAAAAAAGTTTGATTAGGTATTTTTAGTTTATAATGTTTTCATCCTATGACTATAAACAATGAAGCAAAACCACTGCTTTCATTTCATATTTTACTACAGAAAGTGCTATAAAACTGCCCAAGAAAATTATGAAGTTTGAGAGAAAGTGTCACTTGATATTTCTTTAAGCACCGAGATTGTATCATATCATTTTTTTCCCA
Organism: Conopomorpha cramerella; assembly: GCA_012932125.1. NCBI lineage: Eukaryota > Metazoa > Arthropoda > Insecta > Lepidoptera > Gracillariidae > Conopomorpha > Conopomorpha cramerella. The sequence continues at coordinate 1,811 of SJJU01003577.1, forward strand.
CTTGTAATAAATACTAAAAGTTACTCATAATTGGCGATGTTAAAATCTAACGACTTATATTTTGTCACATTAAAAATATGTAATCGGTGTCTTTAACAGCTAAAGTGCGATAAAAAAATTATAGAGCATGGAAAAGGCACATTAAGCATGTGATTACATTACATGGACATATACGACCTTCTTGCAAAACATCTAAGTTTGGTTTTCTAATGCAATTCTCGTCCGTATAAGTACAGTCGCCGAAGAATTTGTTCTACCACCCTATGATTGGAAGAATGTCAGTAGTTATTAAGGTTCGTTGTTTACTCGTCACAATATAGCAACTCATGGTACAGTTAGTATTATAATAACATTCGTAATATCCACTACCTATTGTTCTATGAGTAACTTTTAGTATTTATCCCATGAGAATTTTTAAAGTGGTTACAGAGCCCAGAAGGATAAGATTTCTGAAGTAATGCTCATCTATTCTCTGGTTAATCACTAGACCGACTGATATTTATGTATTATTATTTTTCATTTTGCATATTTTATACATTTTTGTATAAGTTCGCTACCGATATGCTGGTCATCACAATTTGCTAAACAACATAAACGCGTAAGCCGAAACCCATAATTCCTAAAGCTAAAGTCTAAAAACGCCAAATAAATTAAAATGTGGAACACCAATTTTTTCGTACACATTATTATTCTCGGTACAGTTATTTGAACTAAAGATTTTTCACCTCAGCAGCTCTCGGGTCAAACTGTCGAGTCGACAAACTCGTGAGAAGACCGATTTTACAGATTTTATAAGAGTCGTGATTTGTTTGTTCAAGTTTTATTAAGAATACGTGACGATGATTTGCGCATGCGCCAGCGCATGTAGGAATGCCCGTTATCCGTGCGTCTGCAGTGCGCGGGAGTGCATCGACTGCAAGCCGACCTACTCTTGCAATGATTATGTAAAAATGCAATTGCGCCTGTTTTCCCAGTAAGGATTAGACATGAAGTAGCTAAAAAAAAATTAACAAAAGTGTTTTGTTATTGTCTGTCTGCCATTAGAGAGGTACGTGGTGGGTACATTTAGGAATTATAACGTAAAACAATTAAACACAGGATACAAAAAACAGAGCACATTAGATGTGTGTTTTAGTCGGATGGATAGAGTGAAGAAAAATCGAAGTTACAGAAAACACCTTTCTTTTGCCATAATATCATAAGCCGTCCTAAATGACTGAAAGCAGATATTTATGTCGTTAAGTTTTTATCTATTATTTAATCACAAATGAATAATTGTTTTAATTGAATATTATTTTTAAGAGCTAACGATGAAAAGGAATGAAAGACTTGAATCTTGTTCTCCTCAACAATTTAAAATCAAATTCAATCACTTACAAATTCACTAAAGTGCTGTTGAATTACCTTGTTTTTATACTTAAATCTGTACACATAGTATCACTCCTGTCTCTCAGGGGTCAGGCTATGTATGTAAGGTGTCAGCAGAGACATTTACTTATGAACCTAGATCAATTCGAAACAAGAACAAGAACCTAACGGTTTGCAAAAAAGTCGTGCAGCATTCGCAATGGTCGAATCTATTTTATTATTGTGTTCATACAATGCCAAATTGTTACTTACAGTGTCTTCCATAACCGCTAAATTTGAAAGTGTTGTTTCGCGTGTTCCTTACAATTTGACTGTCTGTCTCTGATCTTATTTCCATTTCCACGTCCGACAACTTAATACCTACATCGTACACACACTTTTACCTATTGTTGTTGTGTGTTACTCGATCGAGTGAAAGATGCTCGAAACTTTTTAAAGTAAAAGAAACAATTTGTTTTCAACAACAGTGGCAATGCCGTTCTAAATCTCGTAATGAAATACCCCGGGTTTCTTGAAGCGTCAACAGAATCAAAACAGTTGATGAGTGCCGTGATTTAAACAACCACGACGGCTGACCGCTCGTGTTGTTAATTTCAGTTTCAAGAAACCTGGAATAAAACTATAACATAATTCAAGTAATAATTAAAAAATCTTTCCTCGTTGTCGATGTGATTCATTATTTTTTAATTTAATTAATACTGTCGGCGTGCTCCAGTTTCACACGAACGTGTATAATATACATATAAACCTTACTCTTGAATCAGTATATTAAACAAATCACACCAAAGTAATGAAAATTAAAAAAAAAATTAAAAAGTGTTTATTAGAGAACAATGTTACAATAAATGTAAGGACACTGGTACCGCTATAGGTTTCGGGATCAGTAAGTAAGTTGTAATTTTTAAAGTACTAAGCATATAAAGGTAGATAGCGGGAAGCTTTGTTTCACGTTTTAACTACTCTAATCGATCTACATATTTGTTGTCGACTGTTGAAAGACAAATTTAAAAAAAAAATATTTTCACTACTGGTAGTTTTGAGCGGAAGAGTTTTATTTCGCTTTTTGCTTAATTGTTTTATCTTGTGTGGTAATTACCGAACGACCATCTGACCTACGAACCATAGATATTATCAATCAGGGCCCGAAGGCCTCTAAATTGGCTTAGCTACTACTGTCGAGACAGTAGCTGGAACCTAACGGGACTTAACGATCGAAAATTTTCCACCTAAAGGCCTATCCATCCAATTGGGTTTCCGCGCCTTGGGTCATCGGTTGCGATGGATCTTCATTATATTCTCTAAAAAAATACAAATTAATCGCTGAAGTTGCAACACAAAGCGCAAAAGTCGAGAACGGCGGACCAATTTCTCTATTTCTTTTTTTGTTGTGCTTTAGGAGAAGGTTATGAAAGAAACAGAAATGAAAATTGCACGGGAAATTATTCTAATGGGAAATGAATAGTCGTAGTTTAACTGAGACAGGACAACGTCTGCCATATCCATCTGTTTTTAATAAAACTTTTTCAGTAAGAAGTATGTATCGACACAGCCAAGAAGCCTTAGATAGACTAAAATAAGGCTTCTTCGATTATGGCACAAATTACAGCGAACCACACGTGCATACGTAGTAAGGGCACGTATTTTAGCGTCACAGTCAACGTGAAAGTGTTGAGGGTATTTCTATTTGTGGTGTTTCAGACTTATTTGTAAGGTCAAGACGCACGTGCTTATAGTTTTATATGGGACAAGCACGTGAGGGGTCGAGCTGCTGTAATGCCTCAGTAGGTACCTGTCTTGTGTCCGATATATAAACTATATGATTTTCTTCGGTTTACGGATGTTTTAGATACCAGTTTAGTATTTCAATCCTAATGATTTAGACACTCGTATTGTAAAGTCACGTATGCACTTAAGTTATTTGGAAATTGTTCTTTGTTTGCATTGCATTACTTTATTAGGTTATTGTTTCAACGTATTATTAAATCTTAGTGACACTTTCCTATTGTCTTGCTTAATTATATGCTTTGGTAATATCAAATGAAAATTTCGGTTTCAGCTAAAAAAAATGGTGAAATGCTGACTTTAGTAAATGCATATTTAACACCTTTGCGTATCTAAATAGCGAATGTAATTGCGTTCCATGAAGGAAAATATTCGCAGTTAGTCTAGCACCAGACTGTGAAAATTGCATAGTTGAGTCTTTTAACGAGATAGAATGTGGGGGAAAAGCTACACACGTTTTTTTTATTCTACTTCTGGTGTTTAAACGTTTGATTGTTTAGTTACTTATTTGCATTACGGACATTATTTTAAAAAGTGGTATAATGAAGATGCACCTTTTCAGCGTTTACGTAATCGCGCAGCGACCATAAAACTTATCCATAACAATCTTGTTGCTGCATCGCAAAACTGCATTTTGAAAATGTAATTAAGTAAATTAATTTAAATACAATCACGCAAGAAGCGCTATAACTAAAGAACCTTCACTAAACAATACCTACTTTTTGCAAAAGTACCCAAACACTGAAGTACCTACAGTTACATAACTGATTGTATTTAGTACATTTAAAAACAAACAAGTAATTGCAGTAAGAGCCACAATTAAAATTCTAAAGACAGTATTGTTAGAAAAACGTTTTTTTTGTTGAGTCTCCGAAGAAGCATAGCGCTGCTCCAGTTTTGTGTAAACCGATAAGTAACGAGAACACGGTATTGCCCGTCGATATTTTTTTTTCCCTCCGATGAGGGAAAGTGGGCCCACAACGGCCGACGCCTCTCGGCTTCCGGCGGCCGTGACTACTGCGCTGTCAATCAGGGCACAACATCTACCGAACTTACCTGACCTTTACTGGACAATGTAAATACTGAAAGACTATGTTTGTTTACATACAACGGTCCGTGAGCGAAACACACAAAATTTTATCGCGATTATGACTAATAAATTACACTTCTACGGACGACATGTGTTATATTCCGTAAAACTTTTGTTTTGGACATGGTTTTCAGACTGTAATTTTAGTATCGTCACGTTTGTCATTTAAGGCTATATTGTGGTGTCATAAGTATACTTAAGTTGTTACGGTAACACTAATACTTATCGTGCGAAGTCAGCGATGGTCTCTCTTATGCATTCTACTTCAAAACGAAAAGGCCCATTTTTATCTAGGTACTTGTTTCGTCTAACAGCACACGTTACCCATCAATATGTTAATTCATCACTTTTCCCTCTAACCTCTCTGCATATTTCTAGTTATACCGAAGTATCCAAACATGTTGTATTCAATTATTAACAGCAATCATGGCTGCATTATGGGAGAGTTTACCCCTTCCCGTTACTCGTCATTATTCTATTGGTATCATTTCCTAGTCGATCAATCGTATCCTGTGCAGTTGTCAGCGGCGAGCGCCGACGCACGCGTCACAGATCATTTAACGAGCGCCCTTACATTATACATCTCTGCAACAATTCCGCCGCAATGGACCGGAACCCATCGATTGTTCAATCCGATAAAAGCGCACAAACACGCAAATAATGGCTGCAGTCAACGGCCCTAATAATGTGGCCATTATAATCTGACCCGCACCATAATATGAACAGAGAACTGAACGTGCCTAAAGTAAACTGGTTTTATGATATACTCACTGAATAGCTCCACAATTCAGACTTTCCCTTAAAGTATGTCCGCGCAGTTTTGTTTACTATTTACTTATGTAAATATAAATAAAGTAAGACTATATTGAGCTCGTACTAATCTGGGATATAAATAAAATTGTACTGTAGTACTAGCAAATCTATTTACATATTGCGTGTAAAAAGACCCCGAGCAATATTGTTGGGCTCGTCAAAACCAACAACTTTAGCTCGGGACGCGCAGTGTACGTTTTTGTACTTTTTGTGCATCTCATCATTTTGTGTTGTTTTTTATCCCATTTCATCCTTACAATTTACTGGATGAAGTGGCCCTTATTAATAAAAATAATTGTACCGAGTAAAAGCTAATCTCTGTTCCTGAAACTTTCTGACGTTCCGAAAATTTGCTATGTGTGAAAAATATAAGACACGGTGTAAAAAGTATATTGCATATTACTTTTTTGGTAAAGGGACAGTGTAAGTAAGGGGACCGTTACAGAACATAAATAAGCTATGTTCGAATACAGTGCCTAAAAGGCGGCCTAAATGATTATATTTGATATGCAAAATCTATTGAAGTAACCCTTACTAGCACTTTACCCAGCAAAGCAACATCCCTCGCGCATCAGGTATATCTTCTCTAAAATGGTAAATTTAATTCTAAAGGATGCGTCTTGAAGATCGGAAGAGTACTTGGTATTATGGAGGTAAGTTAATGCATAAATGTGTATTGGTTGTGTCGTCCACAAAGTTTGTATGTAGATAAACGAAACATCTAAATTTCTTGTATAATTGTGTTGATGAAGAATTACTTCGCACTTGATTAGAATCACTACCTTATATGCCTTTACTATAAAAAACTGAGGTTTGACAAAGACAAACACAAGTTTGTCTTATTCACACTTTACCAATTTTCTGAACGTCAGAAAGTGACACATATAGATTTTAACTCGTAGATAATTGGTGCAATTAAATTTATCAGTAGGTACGGCCATTGTTTTGTGATTGGAAATTATGTTTTATGTAATTAAACGAATTCCAGAGCAAAGTGCTGTTATAATTATTGTAGTAACACGTTAAATTTCGATACATTTTCGAATGAAGCGGCGAAATGTTACATTTTCGACATTACAAACGAACAGTCTGTTTGAAAATGGAATGGTGTATGAAAGTGTGTCGCGAGTAGCGAGCAGCTGCTGTTCAACTCGCTATTGACGAATAATTTTACTCGTTTCCGTGTTTTTCGTCGGAAATGTTTTAATAGATAGTTGTAGTTTCCGCGAACGCTTCTTTTAGAACTCACAATAATTATGTTTGTACAGTAAAGTTATAGATTAGACACACTAGATTGACATGAAACTATTTATAGACACGCACTGTAAACTTGCTTGACAATCTTCCAAGTGGCCTTCTTCTATTGTTCGGTGTTAAGGTTCGGAGGTCCGGCGGCCATCGCCCCGGACTCACAATAAGTAAAAACCAAACCTTGGGTTCTCTCATGCAAGACTCGGCAAACGGGATAAACGCTAGTTATCTTTACTATAAACTGATTACTAAGCTTTTTGGCACATTTTTTTCCATATAAGATACACTTGTAAGGACCGTGGCACCTTAACCTTTTCAACCGAAACCTATGTAATTGCAACGTAATTATTTCTGAATCCAGACTGTCACTTTGGTGGTATGGATCCAACAATATATTGGTATGTAGAAAATATGAATTATTACTATTCCACTCAACCATATTTTTTTCATATTTTCGTCTCGTTTTATTGTGTGCAATCATTTAATGAGAATAATAATTATTCTTATTAAAGGATTTTATTTAACTTGCAATATATGTTAAGTTCGGGTCAAAAATTTTAACTCAATTTATAAGCAGATAAATGTACTCAACCGATTGAGCTAAAGTTAGTACATACGTTCAGTTCGGTTGAGAATACAATATGATTCACTATACATATTGTGACGTTTTTCTAAATACAATATGGCGGCACTTTCAAAATCATGGACTAATTATTTTTAATGCGCCTTTACAGCTATGGGTATCAAATGAAAAAGCTTGCTAAGCATTATTCTAAAAATAAAGTGACTAACATGGAGGACTTTAAAGCGCATTAAAATAAAATTTTGTTTTTATGTTTATGTTGGTAGCATCAGAAGCATTTGTCATAATCTGAGAAGTCTTTAATAAAATATCCATCTCGCCAGGCAATAAGTTCACCTGATGATGCAACAAAAACGAGACAATAACCTAAAAATGATTACTAAAGTACTAAGCTTAACTATAATAGTCAAAAGCCACAAACTGCCACTGTAATAGCCACAGCCGCGACCGCAGATATGACAGCCAATGTTCGGTCGTTAAACTTCATTATATGAATGACAGGTAGAGACACTCGCTTTGATGCTGCGAGGAGTGTTCATATGCCTAATAATCCATGTCACATTAGCAAAAACGTTTCTGTTACTCATTACTTGTAATCGAGAAAAGTAAACCAAAGCATGCGAACCACCAGATTGTGGAATGACTGAGACTGCAAAATCTGCGTTTCCTGCGCAGTACCTATATCGTCTTGAGCATCTTCAAGTCACGTAGGAACAGGTACCTACCAACCTAATAGGCAAGTGTGTTCCATCGTACACAACATTGGAGCTTTACACCAGACACGGTAGCATTCATATTATATTTAAAATAATAATCTCAGCACAATTATTATTACGTTTCTGGCGTCATATGAAATAATAATGGTGACTTAGTTCTTATAAAACCAACTTGAGGTTTGGTGATGCAACATTTAACTTCGCAACACGCCGGTAATGTGTTAATTAGCATACAAACGAAACAACGTCTGTGATGTGTTAGTTGAATAGAGTTAGACAGTTCATGCGTTGTGTTGCGGTTTACTGAAGTAACTCGGTACATACAGTGACAATGGCCTACTTGAAGTTTGTGTTTTTAGGATAAATAGTAAAATATTACCTACGAGTGCGACATAACTTTTGGCGTGTGGATGTTGAATAATCGATAAGATTACTAGCCACTCCTCTATTTTTATTTGTATTAGATGCTTTGTTTATATTCTGTATTGGAATAATACACATCATTCGTTATCAAAACAATAGTAGGTTAGCGTAACTTGGATACGGAACTTTTTAGTTACACGCCAAAAGAACCTTCCTCCTCCTAAAACTTTAGTAGTCACTGTAACAATAAAAAAATATTTGTTTTCTCTGTTTTTATCCCAAAGTTCACCAATTATATTTATTTAGAAGGTCAAAAGGTTAGCTTTCCCGAACCTTTCTTTTAAACGCTAACAAAAGCTAGCTGTAAGGATTTGGTTTGGGTTTAATATGAACGCCACTGTCACCTTTTTATTGTAATAAATCGCGTATTCACTATTTTTTTAATTAATTACATATTATTTTATTTTTTTATAAATACAGTGAAGTATCCATGATAAATATTAAAATAGGGTCAATTCAGACGAATGCGCGCCAAGCGTGCGATGCAAAACAGCAATTGGTCCGTAGTAGTACCGTCACTAAAGTGATTTTTGTCCTGCTCTAATGGTGTAAAGAAAATAAATTATTCTCCTGTTTAACTCGACCAGTACTTTTTTAACACGGTCTCATATTAGGAACGTATTCAATTTCCGGTATTTTATAAACAACAATAAAAATAATAAAGCGCAATATTGTACTCTTAAAATAACGATATTCTATGACGCCGTTTCTACGAAACCTCAGCAGACAATTTCGCTGTAGAAAATCGAATAACTAAATATTTTTCCTTGATGTGTAAGTAAACCTGGTCGCGGAAGTCTCCATTGACTTCATTGCAACAGTTCAATTCTTGACTTCACGTTTAAAAGTCCGATTTCCCAGAAGCGCGCCATTCCAATCAGTTCCTGAAACAGAATACCTGTAACCCAATCACTTGTTTCATATACATGGTGTTATAGATTCGTACTACAGTCCAGCTCTTCGCATACCCCAACGGGCTATTCGTGTTAATAATTGTTCACCTTTATTACATATTAGTAGGACAAAGAGTCTGATCGCGGTCTCATCGTCGCCCGGTGCTTATAGTGTCGTGAATAGCCCAACAGTAGTGGTGCAACCGCCACGCTTCAGCTGCGACCACGCACTGAATACCGTCACAGAACAATGGGCATAGACACAATTGAATACGGTCATCCGAGTAAAAAAATCTTAATTGTACGCCCATTTGATGCTCGTATACTTTCAATCTTCATATGGGACGGCACCACCTGTATGAAGTTGAATTTAATGAATCATTTAAGGAAAATTTATAGCAGTCGTCGCGTCTGTTATTTTTCTGTTAAGCATTTCTTTTTCACGACGAACATGATTTTTAACAAATTGAAACAAATACATTGACATTATATTAATAGTGTAAGCCAGGTATAATGGGGCGAAATTTTAATACCCCATTTAAACTATTAAAATACTTTTTGGACTTATATCAAAGTCAAGAGGTTAGGTGCGTCATCGGACCCCGGTCCCTCACTGCGGGTACAAGACCGATCGTTGTGACGCCCCTTTGGATAGGCCTGTCCAGCAGTGGACATCATAGACTGACATGATGATGATTTTTTTTTAATCACTACGAACAAGCGTTTGATCACCATCCTGCCTGATGTTAAGCAGCGATGTGGTCTACGATGGAGCACACTTGTTCAGTAGGTACCTATTCACCCGCGACTTGAAGTCCTTCAGACTGTACTGCGCAGGAAACACAGACTAACACAGACTTAAAGAAGATAGTTTTTAATTTTCATCAGTAAATCATGAATAGGTATAATCAAATTTCGTGGGACTACTTAGTGTTAAATGTAGATACATAGATAATAAATAAATACACCGCACGCCGTATAATCCCAGAGCGGGGTAGGAAGAGGCACTTGCTAAGCTAATGCCCACGGTTCACCAAGCGTATCTAACCCAACATGACAGGGGGTGAGCCTATCGCCGTTATAGGGTTCACACATCTGTGGTGTGCGGATTTCATCACGATGTTGTACTGCACCGTACGAGCGTTGAGTTGTGTACATAGGCTCTGAAAAAGAGTCCTACTGGTACACGTCCAGTAGCCGGACTCGAACCCGCGACCTAGCGATTGCGCTCTACATTCTGTACTCTCTGTAGATACTGTTACATATACACATAACTAACTATCAATTGTGTCGAGCAAATTTTTGAAGTACCTTATTTATAAGACCACAAGATAGGTATTTCGAACATAGGAATTGACTTACAACTACCTTAAAATACATTATTATATTCAAAACCATGACAATATTCTCGTGTACCATAGAGTACCTTCAAACCAAAGGCAGCTGTAAAGAAAGTACTTGTCGTAGTTAGTGAGTAACAGTACAATTGTTCATGGTGCGCGGGCGCAGGTGCCGCCTCAGATTATCCACCTCCGCGGTGCATGACGGGGCACGGCCAAGGTCGTGCGCGTGTCACGTGACCGCACGCCGCGACAGCCCCTGCTTTTAAAAAGAGATCATTTTCCATGGATTATGCTCTTCCAAGATCATTTTGTTTTTTTACTTTGTCATTGGAACGGTCCATAGCTGGAGGGACAGTGGCTGGGAGCTGACGATCGATTGATCCTATGAAATCTGTCAATGTGATGTCAATCTATAAGGAATGGATGTTATTTCATCAACTTGCTGTAAAAAGTAGAGTGATAGTGTAACACTATGGATAACTGTGCAGAGTACAACAAAACAGAAAAACAAGAGAATTTTACATCTGAGAGAAAATCGAAACAGTCTTATTGTAATAAGGGTTAATGTTTGCACGAGAGTCTATAAAACAAATTGTACCTCATAAAGAATGCAATAATGCACAAACCAACCACAGCGCAGTGCCATTTCCCTACATTCGAAGTGAAAGGAGATCAAAGTTGCTCCCTTTCGTATGTAGTTAAGTGTGTTGCTTAAAAAAAAATAATCAATTAAAAGTTAAAATTCGGATGTTCGTTATATGAACCGGCTATTTAGCGGCTTGTCCTCTCGTGCTGTTATTGACCAGTTATTAGCAGGAAAAATATAGTGCCGTGTGACCGGTTTGTACGTGATTTTAATATAAAATGAGCAAATATTGCAACGACCTAATGATAATAAAAGCGGACGATTATGCTTTCCACTTATAACTTCAGCTTTACTGTATAAAATATTATATACATTGAAAGCTTATATGTGTAAGTATAAATACTTTTTTCATCCTTCCTTAACATTTAAGCTTACAAAAATCCTTTCAAATAGCTCCAGATCACATTTAATGTCAAGGTATTTGTTTCTTTTTTTGGTTAAGGGGCTTAAGACTGTGTATATATAAACGAGTATTTAGTTTATCGATTTTGAAGATTAAATGTGATCACATCCTCAGTTTGTAAGGTCAGGAACGGCATTACTTTTACTTCATCAGAGGCCTATTCTACCAAGCGTTAAGCAAAGAAGGTACTTGACTCTGACTAAAATAATGACCTGCTTAAACATCATGATAGTGTTATGTCCACACAAGTACTAGTAGACATGCGAAACGTCGAAGACGTAATGTACAAGACAAATTTTTCATGTTTATCATTTTGTGAATGTTCAGTCGAAGCGACGGACATGTTAATATTGCGCTATGAATTATTTAAACACGAAATTGACCTGTAGTCGTCTACGATAAAGACGCATTTTCGGTTGTCGATGAAGTGTACGACGTAATATTTTTTTAATATTTCAATTTATCGCTTTCTGAGCATTACGTTCAACAACCGTTTTACATATATAAAGAAAACCTACCATCAAGCACCTTACGGCGAACATGACTAGTGATTACCGTCCACTTTATAAAGCCAAGATAAGCGGTTACCGGTCATCAATCATCGATAGCCTGCCCCAACCCTCGCCATTACGGTTCGAGCTGAACCCCTCGGTGACCGAGAAAGTGTCACTTTCTAGAACACCACATAATAGTCTTCACCAGAATAAAGATCGCTATGCTCGCTCCATCGTCACGCTTGTAAGTACCTAGCGAAAAAAGCATTTCTTTATTGTAACTTGCAAAATGTAATCTATGACCGATAGCGCCATGGATTCCATTAGCATCTTAGCGACGCTTTCGAAATATAAAATGAAGTCTTCTTGCTTTATTACTCAATTGTCTTCGGAACGAGTTTTCGGCAGAAGTTATGTGTCCCTTTGAGAATTGATGAAATGTTGCTCGCCGCTGCTTGGCACATTTTGTTTATTGCATAAAGGGCTATTACATAATGAAAAGGATAATGTTAAGCAGTACCTGTTCTCATTTTAAACAAGTTTCTTCTGTACTGGTCTGCGACGTAAGAAGAATGATATGAGACAATGTTTTCACGTATTGTTAATAATGTTACGCTATAATATTATGTGTAAGAATATAATATTGTCCAATATTATCGCGCCATTTTATCTATCTTAACATTTTTTCTACGCCCCAATAAAAATCCTAGAAATGGTTTATAACATAAATGTTATCCACCCCACTAGATACAATTGGCATATTTTACATTTGTACCTATACATTTTTAGATAGGGTAAGATAAGATTAAATCCATTACAATAGCACTTAACTTTTGCATCTACGGTATGTTCGTATACAAAACGTGCTTTATCCCGCCATGGAAAGTGGATCACCGAACAAAGCTATGTGTTCGGTATTCGTGATGGAAACTCGTGAGAGCCAGATCACAATGAACTCTGCGGCTTTGCACCGGGTAAAAACAGATCGCGGAGACGCTGCCAGTGTCAAGGTGGCCCTGATATTAGCATACGTATCTATATACTATGTAGTAAACTAAATTTGCTCGGTTAATTGTGCATATTGTCTTAGTAATTGTCTGTGCGTATCTCTCATGGGATTTTTCTAAATGCTTCTACCACCACCTGTCGACCTAACCTCCTAACAAATTCAAAAAGGTTAGGTCTCGTACTAGTTAATTTATCAGAATTATTTCATTAATTATACAGGTAAAGTAAAAAAGAAAAACTCTCCATTGAATAATAATACGCGAATACATGCGTACGGATTAATGAAGTAAGTCCTTACTTGATAAGTACGCATGTATCCGGAGTATACATTAGAATTAGTTCAAAATTGAGTTCGCCATTTGTAAAATTTTGCAATAAAGATTTTGAAGCAAACCAGTAACTATATAAAGAAAACTTTTATTTCTTCAATTGGTACAGATCCATTATTATTAACATTCTAAGACAACAAATGTAGAATAGCTTAATGGAATATTGTATTTACTATACTTATAGTACCAAGTAGTAACAGTACAGTCGAATATCTGCGTGCAACAACAACAGTAACAGCGTTGAAGTCTTTTCTTAGACCTCTTTAACTACATTAAAATATTGTCAAATGTTGTATAAAAACACAAACCTCATTAGGAAGGATACTGATGAAGGATCATAGATAGCATATTTGGCATTAGTGGTCTGTACGTTACTTACACGTGACTACGTTATGTTATTTATGCCTATGTTTAGCAAGCGATCAGACGCAGCTTGCTGTCTGTCGTTTGATTACGCAACAGGAGATAGATGGATAACATTCTTATTATATAATGTGTTTTTTATCACAATACATACGGTAGTCCAAGTTAATGTCTATCTTACTAAGATACATAGAATATTATCAAGAGGAATTCTATAGAACGGACGTTGAACTTTCATCACATTGCGTGATGCGTTCTTACGTAGCTCAATTTACAACAGTAGGAATGTACAGATGTCGCTAATGTAGGAAACACAACAAAGGTTTCCTCGTGTCCTGTCAGCGATCACAGAATGCGCTCGGCCCCATTCTCCCAACAGAAGATTAGGCATTGTTGCGGCTTCACACTTTCATGGAATTCCGCGAACCCTAAGTACAATGCGTACGTAAGCATTATGAAAATGGTAACAAAAGAGAAAAGAAACGTAAGCATTAAAAATCTGAGGCCGAGCGAATTTTGTTCTAAATCAATGAGAAAGAAAGCCGAAACGAATCCGATTCAGGCATCGACTGTAACGAATGTAATGAGAAATTCAAAATCTAATAGATAAGGCAGTTCAGTACGCTTTCACCGGATATTTTGTTTTGCTATAGATTATACCGATGCCAATTGTATCTTCTGCTATTTGCACCGCGAGCGTGGACGATCCCAATTAAATACTGCATAACTTGTGACGAAACAGTGGTCGTATTTTTTTATAATATTTGCACTCCAGTTCTAAAATTATAAAACCAATTAGTGTATTTTAGTAATACCTAGCAAAATTGTTAGCGATAGCACATTCAACGCAATAATTAAGTAATATTGTGCTTACATTGATTTTTTTTTATTACATTAGATAATATAACGTCCTTGTTCCGGGCTAGTATTCAACTTTAACATATACCAAGTTATGCGGGGTAGAGTTTGGAAGACGAAACCTTTGAATACCAGTATTTAAAAAAAAATCTCTAACTCTGTATTAGTTGACGTAGTGCCGTGTAGTAATTTGCTACCATCATTGTTACCTATAGGTAGTTTTTTACACAATAATTTATGATCAAATGTACTGATTGTGGATATTCACTTTAAACTAAATGTATTCCGAAACATGAAAGGGATACAATTTAATTTCTTGCTCGTATTACAGATGCCCTGTAGGTATGTGTTATGCCAATGTAAAAATTAGAGGGTAATACTGAGTCCATATGTTACGAGCCAGGTACACTTCTGTAGACACTTACACAGTAACGATAGCAATGAGTCAACAGACGACAGACTGTATCGAGCGATTGTTTGCATAAGATAACGATAGCTAAGCGTTTGTAATCCGCAACTAAAAACTTCTTATCAGTTTAGTTTCGGTAACTATGGTTGCAATCATTGGGTCCTAACTTTTTTAAGCTACTTCAAATAAGGAGTCTTTCTCAATTAGATCATATACATAGATGTTTTTGTTTAAGTTCGTCGTTTATAACAGATTTTTATGACTTTATTGTCTTGGAAAGAAGATATTTAAAAGGTCGTCCCATAAAAATCCCTGTCTCAAAAATACTACCATCAAGTTTTAGAACCGTAACTCCAAAATTAACGGTTTTCTCGTACCTATACATTTTCAACCCTCTTTTTATTTGAATTTCGAAAATTAAAATTATCTTACAGGTAAACATTAAAAAAGAACTCCTGTGAAAAATTTCAGGGTTTTGACTGGACGTTGATGATTCAGTGGTAAATTAATCGTTCAGGATTTTGAGTTTTTATATAGACAAAAGCAAAGATCGTTCATGACCTGAGATTGCCTACATGTTTTGTCCCACTGTCACGTGCTCTATTCTATTGAATTTGCATCGAATGTAGTTACGACTTCGTACAATAAGAATTATGAGAATTTCAACATGCTTTGTGTTGTCTGTAAAATTTTCTCAACACTTCAATTTAACAAACATAAACTAGAAAATCCATAAAGAAAGAAACATTTCTTACATCTCGAACCACGTTATATCTCTTTGTATCTCAGTGCACCATGTGTATAATTACAACCACTTTATGTATCACGCAGTAAAAAAATAATAATTTCCATTCGTTTATAGATAGCAAAACTATTATGACAAATGGATAAATAGAGCTTGAGCTGTTAGATTAAATTAACCAGATAATGTTTGAAAGTCATTATATTCACACTCAATAAACATGTAATTCTATGTTGATGGAGATAAATTAATTAGAGATACGTACATATCACATCAACAATTCTTAGTGGGATTCTAACAGAACCTCTGAAAACACTGTAATTTAGTCACATCTAGCATAGACATAATTCCGTTCGAATCTTGGGGTCGGAGAAGTGAAGACCCCGCCATGATGGATCTTCGCACTACAACAACACGGAACTCGTTGTATTTAATTCACTATTGTTAATAGATAACAAGACACAAGACAAAGAAGTTTTGATGACTTGGGAAGTGTATATTTTATGTAAATACGTACATAATTTTATCTCATTACTTACCCACGTCGCCGTGAGAACTAACTTGACCTGCGACAAGCATTTGTTGTTTCAGTTGGTTGGTGACTTGCACTTTATAACTTGCCTACATTATTCTGCTATTATTTATTTTATGATAGAAGAGCAGTGGTGGGTAGCCCCCAAGAGTAAGTGTATCTAACTATGAGGACAGCAACTTAGGATAAGTGTGTCTGACTATGATAATCGGGTTCAATTCCAGTAACCATGGGTAAGACAATTTATGTCGAGCTGCATATTTTCACAATCCAATCAAAAGGTCTGTAGCTCGACATAGCGATAATGGTTTCACCACCACTGAATCTGGGTTTCTCATAGTGAGATGTAGGTGAGTCAATAATGGAGGTCCGTGCATAATGCTTTCGTAGAGACTTTACCTAAGGCCGTGAACAGAAAGAAAGCTGGTGACCGGCGCCGATCGGTAAATCCGTGGAAATCCTACTTTTCTAAACAATACCTATACCAATCGGTTCATACACAAGTTTTGTTATTGTCACATGGACAGATTGGTTGTGTCCCCAAAAGACTTAACGGCATAATATAAGTGACTCATAATATATTTATTGCATTTTTATTTAATGACAATTTCGCTATGCTAGCCAGAGTACACGTAAAGGAACAGACAAAATAAATACCTAAGCTAACAAAACATTTTTCATGCCACATTGGCAGTTAATTACGTGAGTCCACAACAGATAGCTATCGCTTTGAATGCTTCAGCGCACATGACCGGCCTTGCTTTATACTCACGTTGGCGTTTGTTTACATACTAGTGAATAAGACGCGGCTTCACACGCGTGCTATCCCTGAAAACACTAAAAAACGCGACTAAAATAAACTTCATGCAGTTCTTTGTTCAAGTTATGGCACTCCAGCAACTTTATTCCCAGCAGTATAACCAAACTACAGTCCCTTAATTATTACTTCCCACTGGTCTTAAAACTAAAATAAACAGAGTAAAAAATAACTCTGTATTAAATCCAAGATGCATTTTGACACGATAAATCTTCAGTATCTCGACGATCAAATATAAAAAAAATATGAAAGACAAGCAAAAGGTGTGACGGTGTTTAATTATATAAATATGCATAAGTCAATTTTGTGTTACATTCACCGGTTACAGAGTTTAATTGTGTGGTTTTGAATTCACTACTTACAGAACTGAACCTTGCTGAACCTAATTTCTAGCAGGTTAGAAAAAAAGTAGGTAGGTAGGTAAGTAATTTCCCAACAAGAATGTTCTAAATACGCAACTGTATAGTTCGGTTTGCGTTTAATATTCATTCGAAAAAACCTCACGTGCGCGGGCGCCGCCGCCGCCGTCTCTGCCGCCACCGCCGACGCCTCTTTGCTGGAAAACAAACAACTTTAAAATGCACGATATCATAATTTCTATCGCAGGATGACAGGAGTTGATAGAGTAATTATACTGCTTTGGTGGTAAATTATCACGAAGCGATGGTTCATTCTAAGCACGTGCTCAGAGTTTTGTGACGTATCTATTTTACTAGTCGAATGGAACATTTCATACACGACTAGTTATAACCAGCCATACGGCGGCCATACGCTTAAAACCAATTACTCGTGTTAGCATGACTGTGTGTTACTTTTCTGGCTTCTCATTAGAGGTCGGTTTGTAAGAAATAAATGAGCTTGCTTACGCCGCGCCGTACAGGTGATTTATCGTATTTTTTCTAGAAAACTTCAAGAAAACTGTGATGTTTAATTGGAAATTAAATAATTTATTTTAAGTTCGCATCGTACGGAAATTTACAATTTTCTTCTGATATGGTGTATCTGTTTGGTGTGCAATGTTTTTTTTTCAATTCGTCATTCACAAAATAGAGCTTGGCCAAGAAAGTGGTCATAGTTTTGATGAAACTAAACTTGTATACGGTAGAGTTATATTATGACAAGTAAGAAAGGAACCTTAATTAATTACATTTAAATGACTCTCAACCTTAGGGAGAACACCAGATATAGGTACCGTCATATTTGAATAGCTACGTCGAGGCTTAGCATCATCGATCCCACAGTGTCTTAATACGAAAGTATTCAATCAGTGCGTGATGACATACGGAGCTGAGATATGAACTGAGGTTGGGCTGGCTTTCAATGTCAAAGTTGCGCAGGGAGCGTGCTCAGGAAAGGGCTACATTCGGCGTTTCTCTGAAAGATCGTACCAGAAACTAAGTGATCCGACAGAGAACCATATTTATCGACATAGTTAATCAGATTATCAAGCTGAAGTGGCGGTGGACTAGGCACATTAGCCGTAAAACCGATAACCGTTGGGGTAACCATGGAGTGGAGACCGCGTCTCGGCATCGGACGTCCTCAGGTGGACGGCTATATGCATAGGATAGCTGGCAGAAGCTGGATGCTAGAAGCCGAAAACAAATGCAGTGGCGTGCAATTTGCTATCTCCAGCAGTGGGTTAGGATGCGCTGATGACGATGATTACAACTAGGCACTCGTTACACTCACAGCTAACACCAGTAACAACCTACATAATACCTACTTACATATATTTCAGCATTGTAAGGGATCTAAAAAAACACATTGGCAAAACCATAAAATTTATATCAATGCTTTTTACGAACATGGCATTGAAATATTACTATTCGTTTACATGTTTATGCACGTGACTGTACACGGTCTATCTGTCGTTTACAAACGTTTTTTTCTCAATTATGATTAAAGCTAAGATAAAAGCTCGCTTGTATTTTATAATCCACGGATTTTTTTTTACTGGAAGTGGGAAGTAGACGAGGTTTTGGATGTCAAAAATAAACGGTCGTTCCGCGCTCCATTGATCATTTTCGTTCCGCATTTCATGTGTGTGTGTTTATCTCATGCAACCAATCAAAATACAATGTTTATTTGTATATCATACGTAGAGTCTCGGTGCATCTGTCTGAATTACTTCTTAAATATTTTTTACTGCAGTTTTACCAATGCCGTGCAAAAACCCAACCGCAGTAATATAAGTCAAGAAATCATTTTTCTGTTATGTATTATTCAATTGTATAGTCATTACATATGTAACGTGCGAAGTTCTCGGAAAGGTTTACATTACATTTGTTAGGTATTGTAAATTACACAATATGCAACTAGATATTTCTACGCATGTTAGTTTCTAACATAACGTAATAATAATCTTTACCGATATACT
>SJJU01003578.1:0-28289 GCA_012932125.1 Conopomorpha cramerella
CACGAAATATGCTAACAAAAGTCCTGTGTTTTGTGGGTGAGTGGATATGTAGGTAACTACATATATTTCGTAAAGACAAGTTACCTATACATAGGTGTCAATCCTTGGGGATTACTGCCTACCTTGTCGTAAAAGCCAGTGCACGCCACTGACAATTACAACTTGTACCTACGTACTATTATTTTTGACGAATCAAACAAGAACGGAAAATTATTCACTAGCAACGAATTTGAATATCTCTACCTACGTACAATCAAACACTACTCATCAATCTCTTCACTTGACTTTGGGTAGGAACCTACAGATGCCAACACGTAAATTTTCAAAGGTTATGCTTGTATATTTATGACCTTATTGCAACGTAGGAAGGGTGACTCGAGTAATAATGCAACTGCGTTTGTCTATGCCTCTATAAAAACACATAATTTTATTCGTAGGTATGCTTCCTGCATAACTTATTGATGTCGCTCAGTGTTTAAACTCGTATCACGTGTTTATTTAGTCATGCACATAAATAGTTGTTGAATTTGTCTTTAACCTATATTAATTAGTTATGTAACTATAGGTTGGTACTTATGTAGGTCCCTTAATGCTACCTAACATGTCTAATACCGGATTTATGAGTCTACATAGGATTATTCGTGGTTTAAAACATATTAAATATTGATCTTGGCTATGTTCAGGTTTGGTAAGTATTCGTTATTATTTAGATACTGAAAATCATATTGGTTTGGCTGTCAAAAGCATAATATTATTTTGAACCGTGGTCGCGTGGTTTTAGATAGATGTTTTTAAACCAACTTTAGGCCTCTTGAACTCAGCTGAACGATTACTATCGGGTTTGAAAAGCTGGTTCAGACATCCATCCAATAGATGTCCGTTCGCGCCCACTCTGGCTTAACTTCCATGATCGCTTGCAACCACCGAAGAAGCCTAATCTAGCTTTAATTCACATTAGTAACTACTTGTATTTGTAGTAGACAATGGAATTATCAGAAAACCTTTTTAACTAAAGGTAGCAATTCAATAATGTCCATTCCCTTTTAAAATGTACATACATATTATGCAGGTACATTAAAACTGACGTCCTGACACACTCCCTTCTACAATAATATCTCTCCGACCGACTCACCAAAAACCGACTTGAGATTTGATTTACAAACCAAATCATCATCGTTAACGTTTTTACTACTTACTAATCTCTCCCCCACACACTCAGCATTACTACTACTCTAGTAGTCGTTTCATCAGTTGTAAATAGTGTCACGAATATACAAGTGTTGGATGTCATAAAAAAAAAAAAACACATCGTCTGGGGGCTCAATCGGTATGTCCCAAACGGGCCATGTGCGCCCGCTCCCACGCAGAGCGAGCGCGCAAGTGTGCGCGGGCGCAATATCTAACCTATACACTTGCTCAACTCGGAAAGCTTCTCTGTGTGCGTGCCTCGCACTTCCTGGTATACGCTTCGAGCGAGCGACGACGACGTCAATTTAGATTCTTCCTTTGTGTGTACAGTCGCGGACAAGGCGTTGTATACGAATTCGATTTTCACTCGCACTTCATATTAAATGTTAAGAATGATAGCTCATGAAAAATTTCCAGTCCGGCTTAGTTAGGTCGCCACTGTAGAGTACATTTTATTTATTTCAAGTACTCACTACTCGCACTGCTGTGTGATATGAAGATATTATTACCGACATGTGCGAGTTGTGAGTTTACAATCCCTTTTGTTACTTCCTGATTATGTGACAGTGTGCGTGCGCCACTTGTTCGAATCTGTAGGGCCAATGTGTCTTTGAGGGCGAGGGAGAGGGCAGCGTCCGATTGTATGCTACTCTAGGGCTGTGTGTATTTGTTTACCTTTATCGATATTTGTTTGTATTTTGTACCTACGTCTCGACTGCTATCAGCTTGCTTCAGGTTAGGCTCGTCGCAGAGTTTTTTTTAATTAAATGGACCGTATGATGTGGATTAATAGACTAACAAGGTACAAAAAATTAAAAGTACTGATTTTTTACGCATTTACTGAAAGTAGTTTTTCTGCATTGATATTAATATTATCTTACAAAAAATAAACTGTGTTTTCCATAATGCCTAAATCCATAAAATGCTTGCCTCTTCCTTCTTGGTGTAGTTACATAAACTTTTCCCACGTTAGTTTACTTACACTTTACCAACACCTCTAAATTACCGAAGCGACATTTCCTTCGCCACCAATGTTTGTGTTCTCACTGGAAACAGGACGTACAGTTGTACGCAGAATTCTGCGTAAAAGACAATACCAGTTCCGTCTTTATTTACAAAACTGTTTCGTTGTTTAGGATCCGCTAATACCTATGTTTGCTTATGACAAAAATTTTTCGTACCAAATTATTTAATTTTAAATTAGCGCGAGACTACTTTGTAATAAAATGTTATATCTTATATATCTACTAAAGTATGAAGTTAAAGAAGATATTATGTAGTACATACTAACTCAAGTACTTTATCGATAAATAAACGAAACAGCTCTAGAACGCATGATCCACAAGTGGACAGATGCAGCTCATAATAAGATCGGTTTGCGCAAGCCGGGAGGGTCCGGGCACTCACCGGGGGTCCTCCGTCTCCCTCCCGCCTCGCGCATCTGTCACTCCTATCCACTGAGGATTATGTGCGGAATCATTAATTGATTTCTATCACCGAAGGGTTGTGGACACGGATTATGTCGGATGCAATTCGCATATGGCACTTTTTTTGGACATTGTCGATATTTTTTTTCCTGATTGCGTCATTGTTTACTTTTTTACGCATTGCCACGAATTTGTGCATTGTTGTTGATATGAATACGAGGATCGAGTGGAATGATGAATGTTCCGCTTCTACCTTAAATATGTAATTGATTTATGATATTTTATGACCATTTGCAAGAAAATATTACCTAAATACTTTTGGCTGTAACCAATATTTTAATAAAACAAAATAGTAAGTGTCTCTGCCTGTCCCGCTTTGGGATTAAAAGGCGTTAATTGTATTAATTGATTAAAAAAGGAGGTTTCTCAATTCGATCGTATACTTACAGAGTGTAAAAGGACCCTGTTTTAGGGTCTTAGAAACGTTGTTGAGCTCGTCAATATGAACAACTTTAACTACGGCGACAATGCTGATTATAACCAAAAAGCTCTTTATTAACTAATACAGTTTCGTATTGTATCACCGCAACATTTTATTTATACCCAAGTAGGTAGATACAGTATTAGCTTCCGTGATTTCATTAGTCGAGTCTCCGGCCAGCTTTCTGGACGTTAGTTACTGACGCAATTTCGTCTGCAGCACCGTGACGTCAAAGCTAACAATAATGCAATTACTCGAAGTTACGCGTGTTTACGAAAGGGTCCGGTCCAATCGAAGCACGACGTGTCGTGGTAATGGTTACACTGTTGAAATACGGGTTACCAGTTTCATCTATTTCAATGGATGTTGCGGTTTAGATATTTCTGGTTGTGTGACCGTCTTTGTGACGGATTCCGTATATTGCATTTGTGGGTCTTCCCTTTGCTGTGAGTTGGAATAGTTCATGGCTGAACTGTTGGTAGGTACTTAGTTATAAGTACTAAGATTTCTAGCGAACTTGTTGCGATTGGCGTCTTTACGCGAAAGCTAATCAAGTCGGAAAGCTTGTCTTTTTTTAGGTATTACTCACATTGTTTTTGCTTTGTTATAATTTTAGCTACAATACACTTCCATGCAGATAATATGGACGTTATATCTGTATGGTAAAATTATTATCATTTAATATCAAGTGTTCGTCAACGCTAACCGTTAATTTGCGTTTGCAACTGCCTTCGTTTGTATTTTTGCATTTAAAAATAGAAACTCGAAACTGCTACTGGAACTGTGAGATGCAATTTGCTCGTGGAAATGTTGGCGGTTGGTATGCGTCGGTTTTAGAGTTGAATAATGATTAAGGATAATTTGCGTAATGACCTAGTAAGTGGCGGTGCGGGGCCGATGGCACTCTGTTAGCCGGCAACCCGACACCTTGCCCCCCGAGCGTGAGAAGATGAGCTCAACCCTTCATTAGGGCACAGGTGCTGGATGCAAAAAGTATTTTTATAACACGCCCCTCGACCTTCTTGCAGGTAGGTACACACTTAATCCGTAATCTTATCATACCTGATGCCATTTGATAACAACCTACCTACATTATTTTTGACGAATTATCTTATGAAGTTTTTCTGATGAATTTCGACTCTACATTCGGGTTCCGGCTGTTGGAAGTACAAACTTCTATTTATCGTAACATAATATCTTGGCACTGTTTTTCTTATCTTAATGATGCAGCCCGGTTGTTGGTATAGGTAACATGACGTTTAAATCAATTAAGATACTGTATGCACACTGGTTTAGTTATACTTGCATACCGATGTACCTATTTAGCATATCGGCGACCGCAAACACAGGAAAACTTTTCACTGGCTGACATCGGTGTTTACAGATCCATTTAGCTACATACTTTAACTATTCTTAACAATATTTTTGTGCACTTGCTTACTTAATTTTCTCGCGGCTCTTCAGCGAGATAAAAATGTTAAAGCCCACTTGAAGTATAACGGGCCTACTGTTCCCGAGGCGTAGATTGGAAGTGGCAGCAGCTGTGTGCCGATTGAATTGCATCTTCGTGGTCCTTTTAAAGGATACACTACAGGTATATCGCAGGACTGGTTCTCTCTAAACTCTTTTATCAGTCTCGTTCATTTTACAGTGGTGTTGTGGTGTCGAACGCCAGCTACGCTACCCATCGACGGTTGAATACAGTAGCTTCATTTAGTGCCTCCGTAACGTGTAGGGTACTTCTGTTCCTTTTTCTTTCACATTCATCTGAAATGACGAGGAACTGGTAGTGATGTCCGGATTGTGGGGAGTAATCGAAATGTGCTTATTAGGTAACAGAGATCGTTCGTTCGTTTAGCTTATCACTTATCTACATAGATTATCCAAGGATCCTTTTGGTTATTCATAGGCTTGTGTTGATATTGACGGGGTTCCAAACCCTATAACCTATTGGTCGCAACGTAGATACATAGATGAAACCCTATGGCAGTGTGTTAGTTTGGCTGTTGTACGTTTTCAAGCCCTAAGTCCCTTTTTAAGTGTATCTACTTTTAAAAATGTTAACGATTAAACCTATGAAATAATTCTGTGTTCGTGCTACACTGTTTAGTGAATCAAATGTTTTAATTGAAGTAAGGCTTAATACATTGTTAAGAATTGAGAAATATATGTCTTGGTATTGACTACTGTTAAGACATTTATTGGGACTGTAGATCAGATATTACGCGAAATGGTAACCTATCCAAATGGTTTGTTGCGACTAAGAACGCTTAACCTCAGAACTCGGTTTTTGTAAAAGCCCCAGGCCTAAAAGCACTTCGTTATAAAGGTACTTAACTAAGTGTCTAAGAATTTCACAGAAACGTGTGTACGTACGCAAGCGATTTAATTGGAGTCATTTGACTTTTCGATTTGCGTAGACGTTAATTGACTGAGTAATGTGTTGGTGATAGGGACGTATATTTTTGGAAGTTTGAATTTTACACGTCCGTTGAAGTCTTTGGTAAGTAGGTAAGTTTTCGTAGTTCAACGGGAACTCCAGTGTTCTGTCATGTGACTCAATTAAAAAACAAGGTAAACCTCGCTTACCTAGCTTTGAAAATGATTACCATATCTGAAATTTTAAATCATAGCACCTAACTGACAATTATAATTTTGTTTCCCCGTTGTTACTGCTGTGATTGTAGCAGGTGTTTTTCCACATTATTATTTATTTAATGGTTGGGAAAAGTTGCAAATACCTTTTATTGGGTAGGTATCTGCGGTTTTATATTATAATTAATTCTCACACAAGTGTGAAGGATTGTTGTTAATCGTGCCGGCCACATACATGGTTTCTTGTGTTGTTTATTTTCCTAGTGTAGGTATCGTCTTGTTTAGTGATTCCCCAGCAAGTAACTTCCTGTACCTAGTTACAAGTTAACCGCAAATTGCTGAGGCACGATATCATTGGAAATTACGTTGCCATGACTTGTGCAGGTGCTTCGGTGCTGTGGACAAATTAATATCGAAATATAAGATATCTATCGTTATTTGTCGTCGAGAAATGATAAAACTAACCAAAATTTTTTTCTATGTCACGTCAGTGGGTAGGTACTTGCATTGGCATGAACACTTTTTTTAATAAATAATACACTTCACGCCTTTTAATCCCAAAGCGGGGTAGGCAGAGGCACTTGCTTAATAATCAAATGCCCACGGTTCACTAAGCGTATTTAACCCCAACGTGACAGGGGTTGAGCCCATCGCCGTTATAGGGTTCACACGCCTTGTGGTGTGGGGGTTTCATCACGATGTTGTCCTTCACCGTACGAGCGTTGCGTTGCGTACATAGGCCCTGAAAAAGAGTTCCTTTGGTACACGTCCAGTAGCCGGACTCGAACCCGCGACCCCCCGGTTACAAGTCAAGTATCCGACCAACTGGACCACAGACGCTCTCTTTTTTTAATATACTTATTTAAGACCGCTGCAAAATATAGAACTCTG
Source organism: Conopomorpha cramerella (assembly GCA_012932125.1). Classification (NCBI taxonomy): domain Eukaryota; kingdom Metazoa; phylum Arthropoda; class Insecta; order Lepidoptera; family Gracillariidae; genus Conopomorpha; species Conopomorpha cramerella. The sequence continues at coordinate 6,583 of SJJU01003578.1, forward strand.
TCGCCACCTCTCGATCCATAGCGGCTGAAGGGCAAAATCAATCAAAATCAAAGATCAAGGCAAGAAGCGAACGCTTCTGTATAACAAAGATTTCACCTACTGTCGTGAGTTCGACTTGTAAATGTTGCCCTTAGAAAAGTACACCAGTTTTATGTAACAGAATATTGCCATGAAGAAATTACTCTTTTTAGTATTTAACTACTCGAGTAATTTGGTAATATGAATCTGGTTATGGGGAATTTTCTTTGACGTTTTTCTGACGGATTTTCGGGGCTAAGAACTGTCATTACTGTCAAACTTTATTTGGAAAGTATGACAGTAATGACCAGTGGCGTTCACACCATATAGGCAAAAAGACTCTGCCTACCTTGATATTCTGGCTACTCGACATAATAATAGAGTTATCGATAGATCTTTTTTGTTGTTGTACTCACGACACAGGCTAACGAAGGTTTTGTGGGTGAGTAGATAGGTAGGCACCAATATTTCGTAAAGACAAGTTACCATACATAGGTGTCAATCCTTGGGGATTACTGCCTACCTTATCATAAAAGCCACTGGTAATGCCAGAATGCCCGAATATCTGTCAGGAAAACGTCAAAGAAAATTCCCCATTGCATTTCATTGAATGTGTTGGGAGTCAAGCTACTCCGGGTCGCGATGACACCTAACTCTAGATAAGTAAGAAAATGTTACTATGTGTATAATCTGTAAATGAGTCATCAAACCAAGGATTACGACCGAGTTTCGTTGAAAGCTAGTCCGACTGTAAGTACACTCTGTGATTCACTGATTAAGTTACTGTCAAATGTGTTTTAGCAATGAAACTCGCCCACATTTCGCGATCCTTTCTCAACACAGATACTCATGAAATTCCGTCAAGTTGTTCTTAACTTTTTCGAGATAAAATTTATTCTAGATTCTAGATAATAGATTCAATGTTATCAGTAAAATGTATCTTCATGTTTTTCATCGAGATACTTTGAATACTTTTCACGTGATGCCAATACATACAGATGGACGAAAATTTGTTTGCGATATTCAGATTCTTCACCTGTTAGTAGGTTTTTGCATACTTTAATAATTTTATGACACTATTTTTTTCGGACACAATATCGTTTAGCGATAGTTGATTTTTATTTGCCAATCTAAACAGTAGATTACAGTGAATACCTTAATATTGTATGAGTCAAGAATGACTCATACAACGATCGGAAGAATATTATTAAACACGTCGTCGGTCTTATGCTGAAAATGTTATTATCAAAATTGATGGGCAGGCACATAAAAATGGTGCGTGCTATATGTTTGCAGATTAGATTACATTTAAGTAGCTTAGATACTGTCAAATACTGTTAAAGCAATGCGTAAATGCGTTGGTACCTATATGCCTAGAAATACTTAAATCTCATAACTGGAATCGAAGCTACGCCACAAGTTATAGGTACATACTTATAAATTGGTTGGTGTACTAGATATTTCCGATTTATCATTTGATTTGTACTTAAGATAGGGTTCGTATTTAGTTATTGGCTATTCCTTCCAATTGAACATTAAGGGCCTTACTAATAATTGCAGAATTGCTATTTTGGAGATACACAAAGCTCAACTTAACTTGTCAGTTGTATGTCAAATACGGAATAACCACTTTAAGTAGACCTGTAATAACCGTTGTATAAGTGACAACGCGTTTATTGGTAAGGGGGTAAAACTTTAAAATTATATGTAATGATTGCGTATAGTAGTTACTTATATTTATATATATTATAGTTACGTTTACTTTTATTTTTAATTCCAAAGCTTAATTATTACAAGGGACCCACGAATCTCGAGGCTATATAGGCCCCCAGATATATAGGTACTCAGATTTCGAATTCACTGCTAGCTTGGGATGCCGTTACAGGAAAAGATTTTGCAACAAGACTTCAAAATAATTAAAAATATCCCTTTTTGAATCATCCAATCTATGATAAAATCTGGATTGACAGAGAGGCATGATTTGTTTTTTTTGTCCAGTGAAAACATCGACTAAATCCCTGATGCTTTGACTAAGCTTTGATTCTGTTTTGCTGCTGTATGTCTTAGATTTAACGACGCTGAGAAAGAGGACAAAAATATTTCAAAGAAGTTACTTTATTAGGAAAATAAAAAAATAGTTGTAGGTATATCCTGATGAACTTAGTTACAGACCGCATGATATGTTTCACAACCTCAACTTTGAAAGATTTTCATTCTGGTTCCTGTACGTTTGAATCCATGCCTTAATTATCTTTGCTCGGCAGTAGGTACCTATTTAAAAAAAAAACACGAGTATTTTTTATTCAACTTATTGCACGATCATAAAAACTCATTCAGCATGAGCTGTGATACAGGACAACATGATAACCTAGCTAGTTACAAATTTCAACAACGTTATGTTCTACCAAAAACCGCGTCGTACATACAAATTAATCTTGCTAAAAACATTTCTAATCAGTCTGAAACCTGACAACCAACAATACTGGTGCCATCACTGAATGGGTAGTCTCATGTATGTCACATTGCTCGGAAACCCCGGCTTTGTCTACAGTGTGAAAGGGCGCACTCATTAGAAAGATTGCAAGGCCTTGCTTGCCTTGCCACATTGTTTCTGTGTTCGTTCGTCGCAGGGCGGTGGATCTATTGTGTGGGATTTTTTTTCTACACCTAGTTTGTGTGTTTTTTTTTCAGTAGAAAGTTACAGTTTTTATTCGGTACTGGTTTATTTGGTTATGAGTTTCTATTACATGGTTATATTTGGATGAATGAATGAATATACTCTTTATTGCACACTGTACATTACAAAATGTAAAACTAACAATGGTAAGATTGCAAATGACGACCTTATCGCTTAGAGTGATTTCTTCCAGGTATTTGTATAGTATCCTATGTCATCATCATCATGAACCCATACTTGTCCACTGCTGGACATAAGCCTCTCCAATTGCACGCCACTGTGATCTGTTTTCGGCTTCTCGCATCCAGCTTCTGCGAGTCATCTTGCGTATCCTATGTACCTATGAGCTTCAAGAGATGAAAAAAAAATTTTTTCCTTACTCCGCATTCTCACCATAGCAAAAGTTGTTCATATTGACGAGCCCAACAATATTTCTAAGAACATTGCTCGGGGTCCTTTTACACTCTGTATTATTTTAAGGAATATAATAAGTTGAGCGCCTAAAAATACTAAGATGAGCAGCAAAATTACTAATTGAGCAGAAAAAATTTTGATTTTGTATTTATTAGCTGACCAAATCAGTAATTTTGTCGAAAGTCAGTATCTTGGTTAGGTTAGACTTTTTTGATGCACGTTTAAATACTATCCTTATTTTAATCTTAAATTGATATCCGTTCAGTAGGTTTTGCGTGAAAGAGTAAATAGCATCGGTTTAAATTTTCGTCTTTATATTTATTATATATATTAGCAGGATTTTTATAGATCCCTATCTTTTTATGAATAATATGTCGATATATGCTTTCATACTCATTAATCTTGGTACTTATATCTCAGACCAAACAACTAGACTCCATTTTTTCAGCCGAATTGTTTGTAATTCAGTGTACATACCTACTTCTCGATGCAAATTGTCACTCTTACTACTAAATTTACAGTTTGAATCCAGAAATATCTTACCCTTTAATTCCTTCATATCACTATATTTTTGTCTCGATTTATTCTAAACTAGTCGGCGCCCCGCGATTTCATTCGCGTAGTTTCAGTATGTCATAGCACCCTCTACTGCACTAAGTCCCACAGGAACAGGATAAAAAGTACCCTATGTTATTCTCCTGGTTCTAAGCAGCGTCCCCTCCAATTTTCTGCATAAGCGGTTGAAACGTTCTTGAGTTATAAGTGTTGAAACAAACCTGTCTTTGTTTTATACAGGGAGTAACAAAATCCTGCAGTGGGAATTACTCACACTTTATTATAGTGAACCCTCCAGCGTTTGAATAAAACTAAACTAACAAAATCATGTTTATCGACAGAAATTTCTCCCAACACTGTTAAATGTATGTCCGTAGACGGAACCTACTAACCTTCCTAATATTAGCGAAATTTTCTAAGGTTACTTGTTCGCTCTTCATCGGTCGTTACATGTGTAAGGCCCGAGTTTTTTGTAAATAAAGGTTCGGTATCAAGATCGTATGTAAAGTAGAAAGCAGAACACAAACAATGATTTTCTGCTGAAACCAGGAACTACTTAAGGCGAGCATAGCTGCTCCTCCAAAAGATGCAAGATTTCCATGAGGTTTTTACGTTATCACGCTTGTTTCATACATTTTTTCAATGCAATTACTTATTTTCCGTAATGGGGATTGTTCATAATTTTCTCAAGATGTCCAATTCGAAAACCATTTCGAGGAATAGCCTTAATTAACCATAATCAAGAATCAGATTTACAAAATCTTCATGGATTGAAATTATTTTCAACTTTTAAGTTAAACTTTTATTTGTAGACTATGACGTCATAGTTCAGCCCATAGGAATGTATTCCAAAGCAAAAAAAGTAACTGAAGTGCCAAGTCTGATTGAAGTTTGTCGTGTGACAGCTGTGACAGAAGGGAATAACAAAACAAACTGCAAATATTTTGAAAACCTACCTATTTTATTCGGTTCTTGTTTACGTAATATTATATAGGTTGACAGTCACTGTCATTTTATAGATGTGTCAATCATATTATTTTTTTCTGGCTACGATGACGGTGTTCTTTCAACGCAATGATGACGTATTTCCGGTCTAAGCTTTAAAAATTAATTAAAATGTAATTAGACAATTTTGTACAAAAATATTCAAATTAGTTTCTTAAAATGGTCTATATTTTCAGAAAATACTGTAAAAAAACACCACTTAAAAAATGTGAACAATCCCCATTATGGTTAGGTATTATTTATTTCCTACATATTATTTGTTCATCTCTGATTTGTCAAAATTGTCACTGTCATCAAATTACTATAATATTTAGTCCAAAGGATCATTCACATGAAAGTAGGTAAGTAATTAAGTTGTTGAATCACGTTCGATCGTCGTTGATCTATCAAATCTCAATTTGTTAAAATAGACTGAATGTTTACTGAGATTTGGTATGAGCTACAAAATATGCTTTAAGTTAATTAATGGCTAAATTACAAAACACAAGCGTTTAAAATGCAAATAGTAAAAAAACGATTATTAAAAAAATGGTAAAAGTATAAATTTAAAATAGTAAAAGCTATTACAAAAAAGGCTCAAAAGGTCCACCTTCAGCAGCAATGCATAGGCGTGTTCGTCCATATTTGGGTCCCGATTGCTTGGTCGTCCTTCGGGCCTATTTCCTCTAAATAAACCGGCGAAGCCGCATACCCATTTTCCGGAAACAGTCGCTGGAAGGCAACCTACGTTGTTCCGCCTCTGGTCTCCCATCAATAAATCGCTCACAATAAAGCTCACGTGCTTGGTCAAGGTTTCCATCAGCTGCCCCCACACATAACATCATCTCGTAATATTCGCTATTGCTGTAGAAATCAATTTTCAATAAGTAAGTCCAGTTAAGAGAATTAAAATTTCAGTATTATTATTCTTCCACGAAGTCAAAAGTCATATTGATTCTGTTAGTCCTACTGATCTCTACCTACATGCTACTCATTAATCTCTAGTCTATTCGCGACAAAGTGGGGATGTGTGTTATTTTTTTTCAATGGCAATCTTGTGATTGTCTGTGAATCAATCTATGTTTAGTTTATGACGTCTGATTGAAGGTTACATGTCACCCATCTACAACCAAAACATGTTGACGTGATTAAGTTTTATTGTGAATTTATTGAGATATTTGTGTGATGCTGCTATGTAAGTACTTAGTTCATCGAATACATACATACATACACTTCACGCCTGTCTCCCAGAGGGGTAGGCAGAGACTACAGATCTCCATTTGTCACGATCCTGACATACCCCTTTCGCTTCATCGAATGTGAATTAATTACTCGTATAATACAATATTCATAATCAATATTACATAATACAACACACAATATACAATATTCAAATCAGGATGTCGCTGGTAATCGTAGTTCTTAGGTTAGTATTTCAAAAGTCAATTCCTTCATTGTTTACTTAAGGGATGGGCGGAATTTTGTAGTGATATGGAAAACAGCAAGTGGTCATGAAATTCGATAAATAGTTTAATTCCTTTATATGAAGATATTCTTAATTTCCTCTATGTTGTTCCATTAATAAAGGCTTTCTCTATATGCCCTTCAATTCCCACTGCAGGACTTTGTTACTCGCTGTATATATAGATGTAAATTTTTGATTGCATGTTTAGTTGTGTTTTGTGTTAGTCATAAAATTATCAGACTAAGTTATTTAAAGACTACAGTATTCAGAAAGATGTTCAAAATTGTGAAAACAAAATTTATCCGGTGATTAAAATGTTTATAATATGATCAGCTTCCGGATCCGCAAAGCGGTGCTAATAACACGATTACTTGAGTTAATTAGTTATTTATTAGTGCATAGGAAATGCACTTCCGATACTTACTATCAAATTTTAAATATTCTTCACGCCTTTTAATCTCAAAGCGGGGTAGGCAGAAGCAATTTGTAAGCATATGCCCACGGTTTGCCGAGCGTATTTAACCCAACGTGTCGGGGGGTGAGCCCATCTCCGTTTCGCATTCACGCATCTTGTGGTGTGCGGGTTTCATCACGATGTTGTCATTCACCGTACGAGCGTTGCGTGTACATAGGCTGTGAAAAAGATCCCCATTGGTATACGCACAGTAGCTGGACTCGAACCCGCGACCTCCCCATTTCAAGTCAAGTATCCGACCAACTTTTAAATGTTATAATTATTGTATACCTACCTTAAAAGGTACGCATGCACTACACTTTAGGTGGGATCTTTAATGCATAGACTCGCAAGGTTTACCCATTTACGCGAACCAAACGGTTTGCGTCCACTTTCATAGTGCAAACCGCCAGAATGTGGAACGACTTGCCGGAGTCTGTGTTTCCTGCGCAGTACAGTCTGGAGGTCTTCAAATCACTGCGGTGAATAGGTACCTAATGAACAAGTGTGCTCCATCGTACACCACATCGCTGCTTAACATCAGGTAGGATGGTGGTGTAATGCTTGTTCATAGTGATTAAAAAAAAAAAAGATCTTCTATCGGTTGCATTTTGGAAAGTGTGCTACTGAGGGAGTGTGGGATAGCCCCCCATGGTGCTTTTTCTATAAGACAACCAGGAGAACGGCATAATGTCATCCATACCAGCTGGTCATTCGAGCAAACCATTCAAGCGAACCAAACGGTTTGTGTCAAACTTTATAGTGCGATTTGCCAGGATGTGGAATTACCGTTTCCTGCGCAGTAGGTATAATCTGGAGGCATTCATGTCGCGGGTAAATAGGTACCTAATGAACAAGTGTGCTCCATCGTAGACCACGTCGCTGCCTAACATCAGGCAGGATGGTGGTACATAGGTAGGTACAGTCGGCAAAGAATCTGCTATACCACCCTAAGGTTGAAACTCATATGAGTGTCATTAAACATTAAGGTTCATTGTTCACTTGTCACAATATGCCAACTCAACCTTATTGATGTTTTAGTGACACAGGAAGTGTCATCGAAACTGATAGACCATTTTCTTGGCCGACCGTACTACATATACATAGGTACGTAGCTACTTTACCTACTTCATGTTATACTTATTAATGCCATTTGCTGGATCATTTCTAATGTAAGTGGAGTTAATTAAATGTGCTATTAATAATATTGGTAAAACGATAATGTGTTATTGCAAACTACCTAACTTACCAGTTTTTATTACATTTCTAAAAAAATAATATTATTAAAAACAAGTTTTTATAATTGCGATCGTAATTTGAAATAATTCGAACCTATTCCAGTAAATTTGTTATTGTACTTAATTTAAAGTAGGTACAGGTAGATCATGATACTTTCTAACTAGGTACGTAGGTTGTTACGTACTTAATAAAATTGTAGTCTAGATCAACTGAAAGACGTACATAAATATAGGTTGCACTGGCGAAGCTACTTTATAAGCCGATTCCAATCGGCTATGGTTATATGATTCCCATTATTGGGTGTTTCATTTATCTATGTATGCATTTAAAAGTATTTATGTAAGTGTATCAGTCTCTGGCACCCATAGTTCAGGGTATCCTAGTTTGGGGTCAGGTGATCGTGTGTAAAAATATCCCGGCGTATTTATTTATTATTTTATTATCTGGGATAACTTTATAACGTAAAAAACTACCAGATTTATAAAACGAGTGTTGTGAAATATAGGTACTTACCTACTGCAAAGTACCTACTTACCTACTGCAAAGTACCTACTTACCTACCTATGTAGGTACCTACCAAAACATCGGGATGCGGCGCATTTGGTACCTAGGTAAGTCTTTGGTTTCGGCTTACCTTCCGAAAAATTCGTTGCTTCGCCACTGATAGGTAGATAAAGTAATCTAATTATTATGTGCGAGAACTAAGAAACGGCTTAATGGATTAATGGAAACAACCTATTAAATTTTATTAATAAGTTCGTAATAAATAGGTAAGGTAAATACAAAATATATTTTGTGCGATAATAGTGTGTGTCTTCATTAAACTACTTTCATAGTGCGAACCGCCAGGATGTGGAATGACTTGCCGGAGTCCGTGTTTCCTGTGCAGTACAGTCTGAAGGTCTTCAAGTCACTGGGGTGAATAGGTACCTAATGAACAAGTGTGCTCCATCGTAGACCACATCGCTGCTTAACATCAGGCAGGATGATGGTCAAACGCTTGTTCATAGTGATGAAAAAAAGAAATAAATAAACGGTTTTTAGTTCGTTCAACATTTCATACATTGTAGAACACTTTGCCGTCTCCCCTTGCGTTCTTCTACTATAAATACCTACATATATTTAATCGACAACCATTCATTTCAATTTGTACAACACCAAACGCCTCCTAAACAACAACCACAGAAGGTAATTATGTCGTCTATTATTAAGATGTTGTAAATTATTTCTAAAAACACTAATGCTTTATTCTGATAACAATTAGTTTCTATTAAATAGGTTCATTAAAAAAATGTCTGCTGTTGATTTTAAAGAATCCTGTCATTCAGTTGTCCTGTTTCACTTCATGTTAAACATGGGATTAGCAAATGGCCATTATTATCCATAGAACCGACTACAGAACTGGTGCCTAAGACTACTATAGGTACTCTGGTAGTTGCATCGCTTGGGCATTGTAGCGGCAATCGATGATGTGCATTGCTGATTTCGTAACTCTAATTTCCCTATCGTCTATAGTAAAACGGCAATGCACATCGTTTGCTGCCACGGTGCCAGAAAGATGCAACTACAAGAGTCTAGCAGACTTGGCACCCTGATAAACAAATTCTCTAGTGGAGACCGCGTCTCGGCAAAGAGAGCTATGTAGAGCGCGCTCATGCAAGGAAGACTTTATGATTTGAAAGAAAGAAAAGGAATTTATTTCATAATTATGGCGATGGTGCCACCAACACACGTAACACAGAGAAGAGAAAAAAACCAGATAATTACAAAAAAATAAATAAAACATTAACATATTATAGTGACATAGTTGTCAGCAACCACGAACATTATAAAAAAGCTACCCTCTCGGCTATGTGCTGCGAAACAAGTTGTTCCGCAACGCCGGTCTTCCGAGGGAAGCGAATTTGCTACAGATGGCTTAGAGAAAATGGATGCGAGAAGCCGAAAACAAATAACAGTGGCGTGCAATTGGAGAGGCCTATGTCCAGCAGTGGTGGAATATAGGCAGATGATGATACAGGCACAGATTCTTCTGAGATGATACAATTACGAAAGTCCCAAATCAATTTGAATCTTGTTTTTCTTTGGTTTTTTTGCGGAGTTTTTTATTACAACTTAATCATTAATTATATATCTACAACACAAGCTAATGCTGTGATTATTTGTTTTCCATGTTTACTATTACTGGACATGGAATTTTGCCAAATTTTTGCGAAGGATCATCTTCAACGATTCGATGAGCAAGTTCACAAAAAAACGACATAATCGCTTAAATTTAGATTTTTTCCTATAGTTTCCTCTTAACATTGTACATTGGTACGTTGGAATGGTAACTTAACATCCACACGTAATAAATATTTCATAGATTTTGCTATCGGGTGAAATTGTTCCAAATAAGCATCGCTATAAACTACAATATGGGCAAGTTGTCAAGGTTTCTCGCAAAAATAAAATAGGGTCGCGGTTTCGATTCCTTGAAACGATAACGTACGACCAACCACGTAACAAATGTTCCTCACTGTAGTACTGTAAACAATGAAAACCTACTGTGATTTGTGTCTATATGTAATAGTTTCATTTGCTTCTTGACTCGCAGTTCCGTCTTGGAGATGTCGTCATTGGACTAGGAAGTGTTGCAGGAAGACGCTCTAGTGTCCACCAAGGTCGTCGTATATACTAACCATCAACACATATCATTATTTCATGTACTCTCGTCATGCTACACACTGATACCACGATTATAAACTCTATGTTCATAGCAATAAGAGCGCAGGACCTATTAATAGGTATGTGCAAATTGCTTCTTGCTGCTCCTAACTAGTGTTTAGGTGTCGGAGATCTGTTTTTACTAGTTTCGTTAAACACTTCAAGTGGACTGTATACATTAATGTTGACAAGCTGGTACCTAGTGTGGTTTCAACTGAATTGTACCCGCGTTGCCTGTATCCTGCTAGGTGTTAAGGGTCATTTTACATTGGCAAAGTTTGTATTCGTTAGAACGCTTTTGTACTACAGCAATTCATTGTCTTTCAATTAGTAACGACTTGCGTCTCTGAGCTAGACGGAATAGGTACAATTATGACTTCCTGAATTCATTTTTGGAATGGACGTTAGAGTTGTTAGAATGCTTTTTTTTTATTCTTTTCAAAATCGAACGCGGCACGTGAGTTATCTGTACAAATACATTATTCTGTTTTGGTATTTTGAATTTTGGGAGTTTTTGCAATGATCAATTACGGCGTACGGCCCACTTATAAAGATTCCTTGCATTGATTCTGTTGAGAATGGTTCTCTGGTGCTCTTCTCGTTCTTGCAAAACATCAGATCCGCACATTATTGTGCATTCAATAGCAGGTATCGTGAATCAACAATGAAATGAATTTCGTTCGGCTAAAATATTAACTTTGCCACAATAGGAAACATTATATTTCCAAGTATCGGGCACTTTTTCACTTCCGAACAATGATTTGAATGGGAGACGAAGTGGTAAACAGCGGTTCTCTGGGCGATGGCCGAGGGTCTCCCTTCTTGCTTTTTGTAAGAGTCCGTTCCGTGTTTGGTATAAGGTTCAGAATCGTGCGTCTGTCCAAAGGTTTTAGATTCGATCTGGCTTGTATTAGCGCCTCCATTGAAAAAAAAAACCTGGTGAAGTCGAATCTGCCTTCTAATGATTGTAATCTGAAATACTCTTTCATGCATTAAATAGACAAAAAAAAATACCCCGGAGTCTGACTTGGTTATAAGATCTTTGTGTACTTCCTACTGGTTTTAAATGAAAAGAGAAAAGTCAATTAGTTATTGATAACGATAACAAAAGGTGTATTTTTTTAAGTTATTTGAGGCTTTTAATTATTTTAGGTATTATAGTCATCAATCCTGCAACCCTACCAAAAGACATGACAAGACATACCAAGCACTGCGATTGGTTGAACCAAACTCAGTCGCACGATGTGTGACATAGCAGCCAATCACAGCGCGTATTTGCTCTATGTCGTGACTTTCTTGACGTGCTTTGCTAGGGGGGCTGGTTATCATTAGTAGATATAACATAAGCACTAAGTAAATACATACATACATGAAGCATTTGGACGCTCCTCATTTTTTTTAACCGTTCGACGTGACAAAGAAATTTAAGTAATAAAAAGAAGTATTCCTTTTCAACCTTAAAAACTGTGATTAAAACTAATAAATGATCATCACAAACAATATTTACGATCGCCCGTAGATTAGACAATCACGTCCACACCGCCACACATATCGAAGCGGCTTGATGACAATAAAAAAAACCGATTCGAGAATAAAAAAAAGCGATTTTTGAAAAAAAAATTGATCCCATTCCATGGGGATCGTTTCCGATTGTTCCCCGTACCCCGAACTTCCATGGCTGAGCATAAAGTATTGTGCGGGCTTTGTGTCATTTTTTTGGGTTGTTTTTGTTCCTTATTTAGTTTTGTGTAGATAAGGTACCTAGTCGTATAGTGTGATATTTTGTAGATAGGAATATATTGGTAAATGCATCGCAGTGCCTGATATGTCATGTCTTGGGGCAGGTACATAGGTAAGTACCCCGCAAAAAAACCCGCCGTTGTTTTGTTCAATTTTTATTCAAAAGCCTTTCTGTATTCTTTTCCTACCATTTAAAACATAGGGCATGACAACGTATATAATTTCGTAGTTCTTCATCATTAATTTAAGAAATTACTCAATCAATGAATACATAGTATAAAGCAAAGTCGCTTCCCATTGTCTGTCTGTCTTTAAAACTACGCAACAGATTTTGATGCATCGTTTTCCGGGTTATTCGACAGCAACTTAGATACAAACGTTGTATGTATGCATACATAGCTAGTATATATAAATAAATATATACAACCGTGTCAAAATCTTCGTACCTATTTTACAAAATTCTTAAAATTTCGTCGTGTACGTGTTTTGCAAGATGTCGTGGTTTTAAAGGACATTTTTCTATATTTATCATGAAGCTTCCATAATTCACCAGACTGGCGGCAGACAACAACACCTATACCTAGACAAGTTGTTCGATCGAAGGTATCATAAAATACCGAAACGCAAAAAAGAAATGTCAGAAAACTGGTTTTTTTCCTCGTTAATTTATAAATAAGTCCTTAGTTTTATTACCCGACAGGTTATTTACTTAGGTACCTGTATCTTGCTTGCAAACTATTAATTTATGATACCTATAAACTAAGGCAACATACAATTGTGTGTCTGTAACCAAATTCCCCCGAAAAGACTTGACCTATTTGTATGATACTTTTGTGAATATAAGCAAGATATTCTGTATATCTGTGAATAAGTCATACATTATTTTCGTAATCCTAACAGCATTTCCATTTTTAGTCTATTTTTCTATTTATATATAATTAAAATAGTATAACAACATAGTAATAATAAGTGGGTTAGGTACCTAGGTAAACGTCGAAAATTTAGAGTCGTGGTTGCTTCCTACAATTATGATTTAAAAGTTTTAAAACGTTTGGTGGCGCTGATGAATTATTAAGCGATTCGTAGTTTTTCACATATTACTTATTATCAATGCTGTATGTATTATTGTTGTAATAATATCCGTACATTTGTACAAAAGTGTTTGTTACTTCATTTTATTCGTCTGCTTTTAGCTTTTATTTATGTTTTCCAGTCATTCTTCGTTTTGACCCATGTTTTTAAGTTTTTTGTCATTTCCACCAAGCTATACTTCTCCTTAATTTTTGTGACACTGCAGGTACTGTAGGCAGTTTTAAATTCATGAATACACTTTTATATCAGTTCTTTCTTACTGAATTACGTTCAGAAATCACTTCGTAAAGATAAATGAGTTTATAAAAAAAAACTAAATAAGTAAGTAAATATTAAAATATGATTAGTTAATTCGTTTCTTTGTTGCAAGAGTCAGTCAATCTTAGAGCAGACGCAATGCATGCATGTGTAAATTCTTTAAAAAAGGAAGGTACACAAATTCCTGGATGTTTTTGTGTTTGTGTTTGCAGAACGCATAACAGTTGAGTGGCTTATGAACGTAGGTGGGTATGGGTAGGTGTGTTATTTCCTTGAATCCACCAATAAACGTGAAGTAAGCAAACAGATTATAAAACCACAATTTATTGTGAACGCTTTAAGCATACTGCAGCGTACTTACATTGTTGAGTTTATTATGTATGCAAACTGCGAGTATTTCCAAGTACCGGCTTACACCATTCATTCGCTGCAATGCAATAAGATTGTTGTTACGGAAGCATTTTCAACGAAGCAGTCGGGACACACCAAACACCTGACGATACCTCAAAAGGGATAGGAAATAAAAGGACCTTTTAAAGCCTCAAGGGTTTTATGGAAATCATTATTTGTCGCGTCACAAAGCCTCACAAACAGATAGTACGAAGACTTTTTAGACAAAGAGTCATTGTCTCCTAGACGCCGGCGTTATTCCCTCATTGAAAAAGCTAATAATAATGGAGAAGTTTTAGGGACGTTTCATCCATTGAACGGACAGACAGAGGAAGTTTTGCCACAAAATGTTCTTTTCAAGTCGGTGATATCAAGGATTGGTGACAAATTTTCTTCCCTTGTGGAGTTTTTTTTTTGCGTAGACAAATACCTATGTACTTGGTTAGATGCTTAAGTTGCACTCAAAAATATAATCTATTAAGCGAAACCTACCGAAATCATAATCGTTTAACAATTACTTTTGCTTTTAAAACGGTGTCTTGCCATCTAACCTTTCGCCTCATCGGCAAGCAAACTTTGACTGAAACAAACGTGTAATTCCCATTTCCTGTAGGTAATAGAAAAAAAAGCTGATTCTCCACCACATTCCTTTCTTTCTCCGTCCTAAAAAACGTTGCAGGTATCATATCCATTACCGCATACCTAGCAGACACATTGTCTGCCTCGGTTGCCGCATCCCAAAGGACTCGCTTAATAGTTAAACTCACCATATAGTAGAGCATTTCCATAAAAATCATCCCCGATCGTTATCGACGTGAACAGGTCGGATTCTTTTTTTTTTATAAAGTGCGTCATTTATTATCTTTAAAGGGGCAGTTCGGGAAAAAAATTGGGTCTCAAAAGCGTTGCGGCATCCCTTCTAGGAAGCGCTCTTAGTTTTGTTTGACACTTCAACGTGAGATATAGAGCCAGTGGACATGTAGGGTTACTTCCAACGAACTCGGACTCTCGTATCCACAATGAGGTGTGAATATACAGACTGCATTAAGATACTGACGATAAGTCCGTCAAGATTAGTGGCACCGATAGTCGAGATTGTGGTACAAACCGTCAGATTTTAATTGCATTCTGGGAAATACCGCAATTCAGTGACGGAACAACTTTATTTCTCGAGCTTTCTCGGGATGGCTTCTTTAACCGAATTTCTAAGGTTCATAATTACCGGAATCAAGTATCGGGGATCATGAGATACCAACGGCTTCACAAAGGGTATTTTAATAAAAATGCTGTTTGATTTAATCCTTGCTCTTTCTAATACGCCTCACAATACTTGTTAACCTTTTTGTGGGTATCCTTTTATCGCCATTGAAAATTTTCCTTTTTAATATCATAAAAGATGTTCAGAGGAGCATAACAGTACTCGTTATCTAGGATTACTCCCGCAGGTACGGTGTTTGTAAAGGGTTGTAAAGCCTTCCGTATAAACCTCGATCCGTCGCTAACGAAGCGACAGAGTGTGGCTTAGTTATGATACAGCCAGATAAGTAGACGGTTCACATGCTTTGAAAAGATTTCGGCCTGGTGCTTGTGCAATTTCCCACAGTGTCTCAAAGGTAAATAGGCTCTTTTGATCCTTTCACAATGGCGGGGCAAGAGTCAGGTAAGGAGCCACTGCGGGGGTCCGTTGCAGAAGTTTTATATTTCCGTTTCTTTGTCGCGTCTTCCAATTAATAATTTCTCTGGACGACCGGAGTCATTGTGGCTGGCCCGCCCCCGTCCCTCGTCCCCCGGCCGGGGCCATTCTCCGGGAAGATTGATGAAATCCAAGCAATTGTCATGCTTCACGTTTATAGACTGCATTTCGTCTTTCATTGAATGGCGTTACAAGTTGCAAGTCTCCATATCGCTTTACGATTCTGTCATGTTTTTGTGAATGTAGTGAGGTTATGTTCGCTTGAATGGCCGCGTTAATGACTTACGTGGTGTGCTTCATCTAGTGATTTAACATTACTTTTGTTTTCGATTCTTGTTAGTTAGAGGTTTTTTTTTTGAAGATTTTTTAAGTGGATCGTAATCACATTTTAAAGACTTGCAGAAGATCGAGTAAGTAGTAATTTTCAGGAAGTATCTAATGCTTATTTTTGGTACTTGTCATGTACACGGCTTGCAGTTTAGGTAGGTATACTATGAGTATATTGCCAGTAAAGTCCCGCGAAGTCATGTTTAGAGCATACGCTCGCGATATTTCCTGTTTGCGAAATATATTCTAATGTATGCATACTTTTTGTCGTCCAACTTATATTATGACCGAAGTGAGTGCTGATCTCACAACTTGAACTTCAAAGCAGTGTGCTTACTTAATTCTGTAACGTGTTTTACACTTCTTTTTTTGTCATATAATACTTATGATTATTTGAAAAAAAAAAAAACAACTCACGTTTGTGAATTCTAACGCGGTAGGCTAGAAAAACTGGACCCCAAGTAGTAGCTAGTCCATCTAGCTACCTACCTACCTGGGGTACAGTTTTTTTCCGTTTCTATTTAGTAAATTCCTTATTGTTCTATTCACATTTTTGTGGTTTAATCTTTGAAGGAATCTTTAAAGCAGTTCACCAGGAATGAAACTAAATTAATATTCAATTATTACTTGTTGATCGTTTGATTGTTCACTTATTTCAAAAGGTTTAAATTTATTGTGAAATGCCTACATTTCCATCTTATCTTTTACTTGGTCATAGGTACTGCCCTTGTTTGTCATAGTAGCATGGGAAGTTTAATCTATCTAATCAGATACCAGTGGTGACTGAATTCAAAAATGGCTTTGACTACTAGTTTTTTTTCTTTATGCCCCAAAGTTCAGTTCAGCAAAGGGAACGTTAACTCTATTTCTGTACGTTCCCATCACCTTGGTCCATATTTATAAGACAAGAATGTACAAGCTTGCAGGTTTTACGCGCTTTTTATTGTTTTTATTTAATAAACTCAGCACTAACCGGTAGTTAGGGCAGGTGGGCAGGCAAGCCTAGTGGTTGTTGCACGTCAACCTTTTACACACGCGACCTTGAGTCATGGCGAGTTGTCGATGTGAAAGAAGAAACAAGAAAAGGAAGTCTTTACTTTCAATTACCTACTCTTTTATTTTCATTATTGGCCAGTACTTTAAGAGTTCCGTGATAGTTTGCTGTGTTAAATAATGATACTACTTATTCGTTGTATTTTTTTCGTATACGTTTTATAAAATATGGCGAAATATGTCACTATTTGATTTAAATATCAGTGCTATTGAAAATGAAAAAAAATAATTAAAAAGTATTTATTAGAGAACAATCATTACATAGTATAAAACAAAGTTGCCTTCCGATGTCTGTCCCTATGTATGCTTATATCTTTAAAACTACGCAACGGATTTGAATGAGGTTTTCTGTAGTAGATAGAGTGATTCGTGAGGAAGGTTTGCATGTATATAATACATGCATAATACCGTAGAGAAACACTGATAACTCGTGCGAAGCCGAGGCGGGTCGCTAGTGTTACAATAAATGTAAGGACACTGATACCGCTATGGGTTTACTTGTGTTGCGGGTACAGGCTCTTCCGTCACTTATTTTTACTAAAATCTCTCTTAACCCTTAATCAGACATGATTAGGTGTATTTCTGATCGATTTTGGACTCTATTGACGTTTGTTATTCTAATTACCGACCAGTCCATCACATAAACCCGGGTGATGTTTATCATACAATCTAGTTTTTTAGTACAATGTGAAATTATTATTTAATGTTTAAATAGGTATGTGTCCTGTAGTGTTACATACCTAATGTGATTATTATCTGAAAAGTTCGCTGAAATCATTAAACAATTCTAGTGAAGACATTCAATAAGGTTCAAAGTATGTGTTGGTCAAGTGGCAATATACTTTTGCCTTTGTTTGATTAAGGGTTAAACTTATTAAGTTGAGAATTTACTTATTATAATTAGTCTTATTGTGCCATAGTGTATTTTTTTGTCGTTGTTGTGTAAATTATTTTACGAATGCATATGATTATGATTTGGGCAATTCGAATGCTACGTATACATTTTATATCCCATAAAAATCCCATGACTGCAAAATAAACCGCGGATCACAGCTAGTACTTATCTATTTCGTAAAAATAATAAATATTACAGGGACATTTTGACTCACGGTCACCTGACCCCTAACTAAATTACCCTGTTCTATGGGTGCCAAAGACTGTGTTTCCTACGCAGCACAGTCTGAAGGTCTTCAAGTCGCGGGTGAATAGGTACCTAATGAACAAGTGTGTTCCATCGTAGACCACATCGCTGCTTAACATCAGGCAGGACGCTTGTTCATAGTAATAAAAAAAAAACTTACATAAATACTTTTGAATATATACATAGGTAAATAAAACACCCAGACGCACACAACACATGCCTCAGCTCATCACTAAAGCATTATGTCCGGGGTGGGAATCGAAC
Organism: Conopomorpha cramerella; assembly: GCA_012932125.1. Lineage (NCBI taxonomy): Eukaryota > Metazoa > Arthropoda > Insecta > Lepidoptera > Gracillariidae > Conopomorpha > Conopomorpha cramerella. The sequence continues at coordinate 25,053 of SJJU01003578.1, forward strand.
CCGCAACCGTCGTCCTAGTGGCAGATGTCCTGACCACTAGTCCATGCCGGCCTAGTGCCTAGTAACAAACAACTGGTATTTTGAGCTGTAGCGCGAGTATTTTTTTACCTCTATTATAAATTTAGAATTACAAAGAGATGAGGAACTACCTACGTTGGCTGGATAAACAAATTCGATTTGTTTGTAAAACATTGTATTAAATAAAACAATAAGAAATAATAACAAGAATAAGGTTATTCTTGTCAATAACGAAATTCGTTGGGTGTTTGGTGCATTGTTTGGTAAAATTACTGGACGGAAGACCTCCTCAGATCATTGTTTAACGCGATCTATTTCTGTAGTTCAACAATATTCGATGGTTGAAAAATGAAACTTAAGTCTCTTTAGTGCTCATCTGAAAGTATTTAAAACTAGGTGTCTCGGCAAACATTTGTTTTGCCATAAGAATATATTAGAATAAATACACCTTATAAACCTTCCCTGGACTTCCACATGTGATTCAAGACCAAAATCAGCTCAATCGGCCCAGCCGTTCTCGAGTTTTAGACAGACTAACGAACGGCGATTCATTTTTATTTATATAGATAAGGATTTGTTTGCCATCTTCCTGTTTATGGTGTTGGAGACACCTGCATATTTTCAGTTTTTAAAATAAATTACTCACAGGACTTCATTTTCATGTTAGAATAGCTTCTATTAAAATAAACGAATTATAGGGTGATGAACGATTTTTACCATACAAACTGTTTACTCAGAGATCATAGGGATACAAGGCTAAATTTCGAGTAGAACTTTCCCCCTCTACATTTCGTCTAAGTACCTATATCATAATAGGAATCTAGGTAAAAGTTCAACTCAGATGCTATAATAGTGCAATGCAAAACACAATGAACAAGCGTTTGACCACCACCCTGCCTGATGTTAAGCAGCGATGTGGTCTACGATGGATCACTCTTGTTCATTAGGTACTCGCGTGATCTTCAGTTTATGGTTAAAAAATGACGTAAATACGCAAAATTATATTTTTTTAAGAATGACCTGAATCTTTGGTAAAGATTATCCATGCCTAATTGCCTAACATTTTTGGCGGCAGGACTTAACTAGACACATGTAAGTGTTTTGTTCCCAACAGCTGCACTACGTTTTTTTGGCGTAAATTATCATCTGAAAACTGGTGTAATGTAGGTGAATTTGTACTTACCTATTGCTTACCCATAAACTAAGTACCTTCCGTTTAACAGGCAGAAGGTTTGTCTGAAATTAATTGATTTTAGACTTTATTTTAACGGACTAAGGTTAAAATTTAGGTGGGATCTATATTCCCTTTGCCTGGTTAAGGGTTAATGAGGGAGCTGTCATCGAAATCTTAAATTTTAACCAAGTACCTATTACCTTCCCATTAACATCATATCGCTACTGACTCTCCAATGTAACCGTCGTAAGTGTCATGTAAAGTAGCTGTAAAACATAACAATTTCCACAGTAATCACCAGCGCGATCTTAGACAACATAACAGAATATTACACTTTTCCCGCTCGCCCAATTCCCAGCGATCCGTTGCGTTTCCCGCCGCACTGTATTACAGCGAAAAGGCATAGAAGCAAACAGTTATCAGTTTTTCCGGAGACGCACGCGCCCGCTTCGCTATACGGTTCTGCGCGACACGTTGTGATCCGGGTCACGGGGTGTTCGTGTATGTCACAAACACGTACCTTACTTGAGCTTGACAAATTACTGTTTCACTTCGAAAGCGAGTTCAGAACAAACTATTTTCTGTGCAGTTCAATCAGTCCGTTTGACATTGTCTTGTTATACATGACCAGTTTGAGTTGGTATTTTGCCAAGTGCAGTGTGTATGGTGAGTTAGGTCAGACGTAGTGCTGTGGGGTGTTAGACTGCTAACGGGCCAGGTGATAACGGCAAGGCCTAGGTCGCCAAGCGGGATGAGTTGGAGTACGCGGAAACGGCGGCGCGATTAAACCCTCCATAGAGTTTCTGGGCTGTCTTGCCGTTGATGTGGTGTGTTCTAGAGTGACAATTTAAGTTAAGAATTGTGGAAGATTTTTTAAATTTAATTGTCAAAATGAAAACAAACTTAACCTGTGTTAAGATGACACACATGCATTTCCAAATGCTGACGACATGCATTTTGGAGATTCAGACAGGTATAGGTACTTACATCAAAATTCACCGGTATTCTGAGATAGACAGACATACCAGGCTTAAATTAATCTATAGGTATGTCAAATAGGTACAGAATAACCAGTTCCAATAGATGTAAACCTGTACCTTTGTACAAGTGACAAGATTTTCGTATTTTTAGATCGAGACGAATATTTGGTAGTTTTATGAGATTTTAAATCTGTGTTTAAAATTTATAGAAATATGTTAAATTATAATGATGATATTATAATGATATTTCAAGTCGCGGGTACCTCATGAACAAGTGTCCTCCATCGTATACCACATCGCTGCTTAACATCAGACAGGATTGTGGTCAAATGCTTGTACATTGTGTTTAAAAAAAATAAAACAAAAAACCAAGGGACGGTCGTGTATGTAACGACAACTTACTGTATTTTCAAAACATTTTTTCCAACACAAAAGTGGATCTATCCTCATTTTAAATTAAATGTGCGCCGGAGTTGATCGCGGTGACCCGCCTGCGACGGCGACTTCCTCGACTAAGTGGCTGAACGTTGCATTTGCGGTTAGGTGCCGTAAAGATTAATTTTTTTTTTTGCAATTAATATAGTTTACCTATATACAGAACGGGGAGTCTTCTTCTGCATCTTTGAAAATAGATATTTTAGTACTATTCCAGTGATTCGATTCTTCAAGGCAATCGGTATTAACTTTAAACTAAATTAATTAAAAAACAACGCATTTTGGAGCGTCGGCATTACACTTTCATTAAGTTAACGGTATATTAAATACCTATAAATAAACATAGATAAAACATGAAGTATTATGGCATAAAGCAACAAAGCTATACTATTATATATATTAACTTAAAGGGCTCGAAATAATGTATATTTCATTTCATCTATTATATATATATCAAAGCCACTTTTCGTTGTCATGCCATAACCCCGGAACGGGTAATTCTTTCTTTGTTGTGCTTATTAATGACAGCAGAAGGTTCTTATGAAAGAAAAAAATGACATCCACTGCTTGGCACAGGCCACCCTAGATATCCATATTAATAGTTAAGACAGGACAACGTCTGTCGAGTCC
>SJJU01003580.1:0-20896 GCA_012932125.1 Conopomorpha cramerella
GCTGTGTGAACCTCAAATCTAAAGTTAATTAAAACTTTATAGTTACTTACTTGATATATAAAAAGCAGTAAGAATCTCTTGCCCTCTTTTAATTTCTTCATACATGTGATGAAAGTGTGCTGAAAAATGAAAGAAATTATTATGTATGCTTCACATTGAGGCATTTTGAAAATCAATTTAATTCAATACAATTTTTTTAAATGGCTCTTGTGTCGACAAGTGATGTCAGCAATTCCGCCAAAAACTGTGTGTAGACCGCACATGTACTTGAGCCATATAGAGTTTAGAGTAGTTTTATGTTGGGAGATGCATATAGTGAATGTTTTTTATTAGTAGGTGATTTTGAAACTCAATTACAATGGGTCATGATTTTGAAACTGATTTTACTATTTGACTTAGATGTCAGTAGTAATTTCGGTTTCGGTCAATCAGACGCTTACAGCTAAATAACATGTGACATTTCTTACAATATTTTTGATTTTTTTCAATAATTTGTAATTGTTAGATGTACTACTAAAAGTCAAAAACATTTAACTGACTTCAATCTTTAATTTTTGTTTCATTGTTATGATTCAAGGTTTGGTTTAAGAATATTAAAAAAAATAAAGAAAAAAATTAATATGCACGTAAGGGATATGAAGATCACTGGGTCAGTTTGGTCACTAAGTTTGTAAATAAAAAAAATATCTTACCTATACCAAACAGCAATGGCGCCACAAAAACGGTAGTCAGTGGCTCCAAGCACTGAGTCAGCAGTGGCACCATGCATGCACGGAACACCCATTCCTCTGTCAATGGTGCCATGATTTGTCGACGCACCCACATCAAATCACTCATACTCGATATCCAATATACAGGTTCTGAAAATTTTCAACAATTATAATCATATTGAAAATTCTGGTTTCCCGTCAAAAGTATTTGAAACATATTTTTTTCACAAAAAATTATTAAAAAAAAGAAAAGTAATCATACTTTAATCATTTAGGAATAATTACAAAAAAAAACATTCTACGAAACGCATAAAAACAAATTACCTATCACCTAAATAAATTATATAAACTCACCCATATACAGTTTCCAAATACCAGAGAAAAACTGCATCATTAAAGGTCCCAAAAACAAAACAACAGTTAGAAACAAAGGTATGCAGTAGGCCTGAAGCAGGCCCGGCCCACGCAAACCCATTTGCTCTAGCAAACTAGCCTTGTCCAAGTTCTCTTGGCTAAGGAAAAACATGGTGAAGAAAGGTGCAATAAACATCATACAGGAAACACTAAAGAACCGCTTCTTTATGACTGAAGGATGATCTCTGAAAAAACAAGCAAAATGTAATGGGTAAAGTGAAGAATAACATACTTTTCAACATAAAAATAAATCAATAAAAAACTATACCTCGGCAATGAAGAGCCCCAAATATACAAACTTGCAACATACAATATTGTAAGAACAACACATGCTACTACAGATAGAAGACATTGGTGATGGCTCACAAAATCGTTCATTAGTTTTAATGAGTCCATTTTGAACTAAGACACTAGGTAAACGTAAAAATATATTAAATTTTTGTTTAGTTATTTCAACATTTTCTTCCTTGAACAAATACATACAACTGACATCTGTGACATGACATATGACAGTAGTGAATGAAAGTTGAACGCATTGACAGCGAGTGTCATTATAGGTGCGGTACAATAGTGATGTACTTTGTAACAGAAAACATTCGTTCATTCGTTTGATATTGACTTCTACTCGATTAATCCTTCAGCTATCATATCAAAGTGAAGTATAAGAATTCCATATAACCATTACAAATATAGTCAAGAATGTAAAATGTGTTTTTTTTAATCAAGAATACAGCCATTTTAAAAAAGCCGAATGTGTTCCTTGACTATATTTCGAATTATGTGTCTCCCACCCTAGGTTTGTACTGAACTGAACTGATCACACACTGCAATGTGATATCAGGGTTAATTTTTCCTTGTGGTGACAAAACAACATCTGTATCCATTGTTTTATAGTGACACGGAAAGTGTCTACAAAAGGGATTAGACCTACTTTCTTGGCCGACCGTACTTATTTCTTCCTACGTATCATGACTTTTTATACTGACTGTACCTTCAGTGTAACCTGTATTCGCCGTGGGTAAACGCTATAGAAAGTTTAACATTGTCTATGTGGTTGTTTCTGGAGTACACGTATAGTAGGCAAAACTTATTATATTGTCCATTTTCTATGATGCAAGCATACGGAGCTTTACCGATTGTACCTACTGCTACTACATGTCGTTGCATGTTTAGTTTCATATACCCAATTACCGCTATAGTAGAACTTATTTGTGTTTGTTGGTACACGTACAAGTATCATATACTTCACACGAATCACACGCCTTTTATTCTCAAAGCTAGGTAGGCAAAGGTAGTTGCTAAAGAAAAGTCCACGTTTTACCAAGGGTATTTATAAGTGCCAGGGGGATAGGCCACCAGCGATTTGGAATTTAATACTCTTTTAAGTCAAAGTATTACCAGTATAAATTGATCTCTACTATTATACTTACAAGTACTCCATACTGCAAGTAATTGCTTTGTATTTTATTTATCTACCTACCTCAGTTACCTATGTACCTGTAATATTACTTGAGGTCTTAGGATGCAAGTATTGATTACAATATTCTACTCTTCAACACTACTAGTGAACTGATCTACTATCTGTATGTATGTGTGTGAGTGCTATGTACACGCAGTACACGCTCGATCGCTCACCGATTTCATATTTTAAATTAATAGTTATGAACGCATTTCTTTTTTACAAAAAGAGCAAAGGTGGCGCTCTAGTCGCGTCGCCATATTTCCGATGTCCGCCATATTTTTCTTGAGAGTCGCCCTAGCTTGCTTCGTAGAGTGAATTTATTTTGTAAAAATTGATTTAATCATGCTTTTATGAAAAGATTTTGGTTGAATACCAATCCTAACTAAATTACCTAAGTTTATAAGTATACAACGTAGTTATCAGTTCAGTGGAAGTGAAGTAAAGCCCTTTTCCTGTATCGTTTCTACAATCCCATCCAAACAGAAAATGGCCGACGGTGTTGGTGCGGGTGTCTCCTTTGTTTAGACTGAATTCTTGCAAAAAAATAGTGATAGAAGAAATAATGCCTAGTGCCTCGTTTTCTTCTTCGCGTTCTTACGTTCGTAGGTCGCGAAGAAAAGGCGGACATCGAATACCTCTACCTTCAAGAACGCAATCAAGTAAGTAAACGGGGTCGTTCAATTTGGACAAAATTCTCTTGAATAGCTTGAATAATTAGTATTGACAAATCGCCAAGAACGAGTGTGTGATACTTGCATGTCTCCCACATACTGTTTAACATGAAATGTACGTACGTTGACTAAAATTACGCCAGTCAATAATTCGCTGTAACAAAGTTCGATAAAAATGTCTCATTCATAAGTCGGTAAACCATCGATACGGTCACAAAGTAGGCCCCATCATTCAGTTCATTGTTCCATGGATGATATCATGTTTTCCATGAACACAGTAAAGTATATATTATTTGACAATTGATATTGAATAGCGACGTTCGGCGACATTTTGCGCAATATGGGTATTGATTTACTGGTTGTAAGATATTTTTCATGTACTTACCTACATGGACAACAGCTGTTTTGTTCTATGCATCTGCAGATACTTTGCATTCGCGACTTTATTACAAGATCACAGTTGATTTATTACAATGTCTAGTTACTAACATTGGTTAATTTTCTAATAGAAAAGTTAGTGTTGTACTTATGTCAACATAACCTAGGTACCCAATCAAGTTCTACATATATCTAGTAATTAATTTACTATAGAATTTGTTGACATGATTACATGCAATTTTTTTTTACTTTCTAGTAAGAATTCAATTACCTCATATTGGGAACAAAGAGGGACTACTCAACGACAAGATAGAAACTATTTAAAACTACACATTTGTTCTTATTGTATATACAATTGAATTGTTTTCATTCATACCTTTAACTAGAAGTTTTTAGAGAAAAGACATACAGTTCGACAAAATACTTCAGAATTAGGTAACTCATGAGGATGTTTTTGACATTGGATGTAGTTGGTGCCGGCATTTTTTCCTCGGTGACCCAGCCCTTGTACCTTCCAACTAGAATATCATAGTTGCCAAATACTATAAACAAAAGTGGCCTCTGGGTCTTCCCGTGGATAAGGCGGGAAGGCTAGGTGCATGAGGGACACTAGAATGTGCATGAAGAATGTTGTATTAATAATTCTACCCTCAAAATTAGAATAAATAATTAAGGTTTGAAGTTATCTTGACTTTTGTGCTATAAGATTTAATTACAACAGATTTGTGTAGGTCATTATCACATGCCATGTTTTTGTCATCCACAACTTGATAAACAACTACATTTTTACAATGGACGACTCAATACAATATCCTTACATCAACATTCTTTTATTAAGATATTTGTTTGAAAATTTGCAATTTGTTTTATACTTGACTACACTACACTGTGCTACAACTGAATAATTTTTGTGGCAGAACTAATTAATGTTGGGTATTAATACTAAACTAGCTTTCTGCTCGCAGCTTTACCCGTGTGGACTTCAGTTATATTGCAGTATAAAGGAATATTTTTGTATTCCCTCTATAGTCAATAAATTTTTTCCAGGATAAAAGTACCCTATTATTTAAACCGGACTTCTTACTACAAATCTGCAAAATCTCAAAGCAATTGGTTCAGTAGTTACGATGTGAAAGTTATATTACACTAACCCTATAAACAATACAAGCTGCAACAAGCTATTTAGGGAAGAGAATGCATAAATAATTATTTATTACTTCAGAAATGTTACATTGCTTTTCAACCTTGTATTTTACAACCCATACAAACACTTTCTGGAACACTCAAATTCTAGTCCATCTAGACTAGAATTTGAGAAAGAAGATAAATTGTATGATAGCGTAAATTAGGTATATTGATATCTTTATTAACAATAAATGTACAATATTAATTAGTTCTAAACAATTAGTGAAATGGAACATACAGAAACATGACATTATAATCCTTAGTACAAAATAATAGGAATGGATTAGTAGTAAGATACTTTGCCTTGTATCTTAGCACTTTTCATAATTTTATTGTGTGTCTTAGGGTATCTTAGGCTACTCACAAAGAACATAGTTAATATTAGGTATAGGAATTTTACTTTGCTCAGCAATTTTTAGGAAATTATTGTTTGAAACTAACATAATTATGTCCTGTTGAATCACTTAAATTTGTTTTTATAATTTTTCAATTGTTTATTTATTGTAATTGGTTTGCGGTTATCTGAGGGTCTAATATTGATATTAGTTACTTGATTAGCAAAGCATATCACTAAGTATTCAGAACAAATTGAATCATTAAAAAATATTTGTAACCGAAAAGGATGGAACGGAGAACAAAATCATCGAACAGATTTTAATTGACAGTACAAAAATTAAAATGCATACCATCATTCACACACCTAACCAATGTATTTCGCTTGTACCCAAAGCCGAGCCATGCGAGTCGGTGCCCTGTCCCAACAACGTGACTGGTAGCGCCATGGCTGCGACCACGTGCGCCGGCCCCAGCGGCAGCGGCGGCGGAGGCGGAGGCTCCCCGCCAGTGCCGGCGGCGGCCACCGCCACCACGCCCGGCCACCACAGCCCGTACGACCTGCGCCGGAAGTCGCCGCCGGCGTACCACGAGCCGGGACCCTCGGGCGCCTGCTCCCTGCCGGCCAGGAAGAGACCCAGGACGTGAGTGAAAAGTTTGTTTAACAAGTGTCATCATCGCTATCATCAGCCACATGACGGCTACTGCTGGACACGGGCGTCCCTCAATGATTTCCATGAATATTAGGAGGGAAATGCCAGCAAGTGTTCCTTAACTCTTTAACAGGCAGAAGTTTGTTTGAAACTCATTGATTTTAGACTGTATTTCAACGGACTGAGATTCAAAATTAGGCGGCATCTATATTCCCTCTCCTTGATAAAGGGTTAAGAGTCGTTAGCGAAGAGGTTAGTCTGTCTTATGGGTGGTTGATGGGCTTGTCCCTGATAAAAGAAGTGTCCCAGTTTTTGTCGGTAGTTGGACTCTAAACCCCGCTTGCCAATAACGCGTTGTAACTTATACCGAAGTTATTATTGGTCTACTGAAACTGGTTACTCCATATTTGACATACGTACAAATGACAGTTTAAATTGTGCTTGGTATAATGTCGGAATAGATAAACCGCGTTTATTGGTAAAGCTGTATGTAGTTCGAATAGGATTTGTCATAATGTCAATTTGTTTCAACACTGTCCCTGCATTCCGAAATGGAAAATTTCACCGACAGCACTCCCAGCGATAACACTTTCACACGATCACAACATTTCGGATCGAAATCTAGCGCGCTGTCTGCGATATAATCGAAATTACGGAACGCACCCTGTGTGTGTATCATGTTATGTCAGTCGAGTTGCAATCGCGCTTTGTGCCAATAAAGTAAGGTGCATATTAATTCAACAACAGGAAAAATAACGTTCCCGATAAGGGTTCACGCTTATCAATCAAGTACACATCGACGGACCCGTCACCCGTGGTGATTACTACATACAACCTACATCTGCAGCCCTAGTAAACGCGCCAAGAAAGACAAGACATAGAACAAATACGCGCTGTGGTTGGCTGCTATGTCACACATTGTGCGACTTACCTTGTTTCAACCAATCGCAGTGCCGCCTGACCCCCTAGCAAAGCGCGTCAAGAAAGAAATGACAAGACAAATATCAGGCACTGCGATTGGTTGAAACAAGGTAAAGTCGCACAATGTGTGACGTAGTAGCCAATCACAGTAGCGCGTATTTGTTCTATGTTGTGTGTCTAGGGCTGCTGGTATGTCTTGTCCTGTCTTTCTTGGAGTGCTTTGCTAGGGGCGCTGGAGGCCAAGTTTGCTGCACTCACGTAGTTGCATAGCTCTGTCATCGTAGCGGGAAACGAAGTGCATCGCTGTTTTACTACGGACGACATACATACCACATCGCTGCTTAACATCAGGCAGGATCAATAAAAAAAAAAAAATATTGATTGATTGAAAAGTAACAAAATCAACAATGCACATCGTTTTCCGTTACAATGCCAGAGCGATGCAACTACCAGGGTGTAGTAGACTTAGGTTTCTGTTCTGGCCCCGTACCACGAGCTCTCGAAAGTAATATTGTTTACGTTGAGTGACAGTGTTATAACACTCGTTATCCCTCTCACACAGCGATAACAATATCACTATAAGACCTCTGACAATAATTCACGGGGTGGGTGTAATTTTCTTACGGGCTTATTTCAAAATTATCCTTCCTAAGTATGAATACGAGATTTACCTTAAGTTACCTCACTGAAATCGCATACGATTCTGGTGTATACTGTACGTATACCTATGTGAACTCGGTTGCGTGCCGGTTTGCGATAACATATCACCCGGCCCGAAGAATGGCAGTTGGATAAGCATGACCATACATACATACACACACATACACTTTCACCGAGCCGAGAACAATTGTCGGCGACTCTTGTAAGATTACGGTGACGCATGGCTTACTCGGGCTGGAGAGTTTGGGAGAACCCAATCTCTTGCGTCAATGCGGGTATTACCAATTCCGTGCGGGTTTCGGGTTGACGCATTTGTTTTTGTTGTTAAGATTATGTTATTTACAGTGAAGTCGGAATTTGGGTTATTCGATTTGAAGTCGAGAACGGGTAACCTACATGTCTCCTGTGGCCTAAGTGTACTACTGGGATTTATTTACCAAGGGTCAACTTAGTCACAAACAGTCCGCTAAATTTCACTATTTCGCAAGTAGTTAGCATAGCAATCGGCTAATAAGGGAAGGAACGGATATTTCGGCATCAGATCTAAATTATCCTGTGGTTCATTATTCACCAAATTACGTTATATAATTTGAATCCTTTTTTTGGATTAAAAGCGCGAGGGTATACAGGGTCAATTAAACATTTTAGCGAAACTTGACATAGTCCCTCAGCCCATGACGCCCAATAACATTCCCCAAGGAATACTATGTCAAAAACGAAAAAAGTATCTTGTCATGGGAATCAGCTGTTCTGTAAGTTTGTATGAAAATATGTGTATATTTCCGTTCTGACATAGGAATCCATGGGGAAAGTAATTCGATATCGTGGGCTGAGTGGCTTTGTCGAGTTTTGCTAACATTTTCGATTTAACGTTGTATATTTTACACAAGCTGTGTTACACGCAGTTTGTCCCCCGTCCCCCTGGATATTTCGTGATAAATAATTATAGCCTACTAGTGGACTCGACAGACGTTGTCCTGTCTAACTTAAATTATATCCAGGATGGCCTGTGCCCAGCAGTGGATGTCATTTTTTTCTTTCATAAGAACCTTCTGCTGTCATTAATAAGCATAACAAAGAAAGAATTAGCGAAATCGGTCCACCCGTTCCGGAGTTATGCCATGACAACGTAAAGTGGCTTTGATTTTTATATAATAGAGATAGATAAGTTATTCCGTTGTATAAGTTATATTATTGTAAAATTCCCTTGACATTCGTTCAGTATATTTCGCGTGAATGTGTAATGAATATCCATCCATGGAAACGAAGTTTTAACATTTACAATATTGGTAGTGTTGTCAATTTGCTATAAACGCAACAAACAACATTGCTCACAGCGTCTGATAAAAAGTTAGGCTAATTCGCAAATATTTGATATTAGAGGTGACCCCTGTCCACTAACATTGAAACTGCACGTCAGAGCGGTCGCACTGTTTTAAATATTATCCTGTATATGAGTAATCTTGCTGAATAATGACATTGTTGTGAGGACATTAGAATAGCAATTGATTGTTATTGTAGTTTAAACAGTTTTATTAAGAACTAGTAGACGCCCCCGCGATTTCATTCGCGTATTATTGCAGTCTTTTTTACACTTTATTTGGGACTAGCTTTCCGCTCGCGGCTTCGCCCGCGTGGACTTCGGTTATATTTCGGTATAAAATAATATTTTTGATTTCCCTCGGGAATATCCATTTTTCCGGGATAAAAAGTACCCTATTATTTAAACCGGACTTCTAACTATACGTCTGCAAAGTTTCAAAACAATCGGTTCAGTAGTTACTGCATGAAAGCGGAACAAACAAACTCACTTTCCCATTTATAATATTAGTAAGATAAATATATAACCTATTCCTATCCTAATAAAGTGTAAAATAGACAAGTTCCACGATTGGTGTTTTAGTACGTTTAGTAAGTATCCCTAATAAAAGGATAGCCCGGGGATTGCTGTAGTAGACTGATGTAGCTTCTCAACGTTTTTTTTCTAAACGATTCAGTAAGGAGATTATTAAATTCGAACAAACACCCAAATCTTTCCTCTATTTAATATGAACTAGCTAACCCGATAAACGCTGTTTTGCCAATATATAGTATTCACTATGTTTCCTTAAGAATCACTCATATCTGCGAAAGAAAACCGCATCAAAATCCATTACGTAGTTATAAAGATGCAAGCATACATAGGGACAGACAGGGGGAGGGACAACGCATAAAAACCGAGATACAAAGCCGTGAAAAGAAAGAGTCGTGAAGCGAAAGTGAGTGGTACTACTCTTACTATTGCTTGAAATGTTTTTCATTACCTTTCTGAAAAATCTGTCGGGTAGATAATTGAATATTGATTGACACATTTATTAGTACATCGCTGAACCATTTTGCAGTAGATAGATCACATTAATTATCATAATTTGCCAGACCCTCTAAAATACCTTAATTGTGGAATTACCGATCTAGGTGTCAAAATAGCGGGCTATTTATGTCTTCGTCGCCCTATATACTTGGTTCTGTTTCCATTTGGCCGTTCGATTTTATATTTACGTTTATCAGTCTGGCTAGATCATTAGCGTTCAGAGCAGTTAGGAAACTGCTTTTAAAAAGTAATTTTCCTTTGAACGGTACGGGAAAGACTTTAGCGTTGGGTAACGGGCAACGCGTGTTTCGTAACTAACCAAGGCGTTCTTTTCTGTTGTATCTCTGATATACAGGGTGTGGCTCTAGTCTAACTCCTAAGGCCCTATCGACCGTTAGAAGTCAATGCAAAATGCACTAGGAACAGGATCACAAAAGACTTATTGCCATTATCAAGACGGGCCCGTTGGTGTAGTGGTCAACATGTCTGCTCTGCTCCGTAGGGTCGTGGGCTCGATTCCCACCGCTGACAGGTGCTTAGGTGATGAGCTTTTAAGCACTTGTTGGATGTGTCTGGTCGTTTTATTTATATAAGTATATATTTAAATGAAAAAAAATAAATATATATAAGTAAATATATCTCGTTGTCTGATTTCCATAACACAAGTGCTTTAGCTACTTAACATGGGATATAGGCAATGTGTGTGTTGTTGTAAAAAAATATAATATAATATATATTATTATCGCAAGCTCTTAACACAGTCAAAACCAACTCTGCATTATAGCCAGCGCCATCTAAGAGACGAATTCTCAAACATTGAGAATGCCTATGAACATTTTTTAGAACGAAAGTAACTTACAACCACATGTATGGCGGTGACAATTTATCTCAGCGTTGAACATTCTGATTGTTTTTCGTTCTTTTTCATCAATTCTATTAGTGTGTAATTTTTTTGTTCATGAATCGAAATTGCACCGTTACGGTTTCGCAATAAGTTATAAAAAAATATAATAATCAGCAGCAGTAAATAGAATAACAGTCATCATGCACGGCTAACAAAAACGGTTAATCGTGTCGAAACATTGTATGTTACCCAAAGCTTTGCAAAATACACAGTTCTATCACTAATTAAACTTTCCTTCATCATCATCATCATCATCATCAGCCCATACTTGTCCACTGCTGGACATAGGCCTCTCCAATTGCACGCCACTGTGTTCTGTTTTCGGCTTCTCGCATCCAGCTTCTGCCAGCCATCTTGCGTATATCATAAGTCCACCTTGCCTGAGGGCGTCCTACACTCCGTTTGCCGAGACGCGGTCTCCACTCGAGAACTCGTTTTCCCCAACGGTCATCGGTTCTACGGCAAATATTTACCTTCAATGAAAAAAAACTTTCCTTGTAATATTAGAAAGTAGATATCGAAATTAAATTCAGCGGAACTTAAGGGCACACAGCTGGATCGCGTACCTTCAACGCTATTAGGTGTTTTTGTTTCCTTTAGAGTATGAGAACTGGAATCAATCTTGATCCTAACTAGATATCCTCTCACGGCTTAACCCGAGGCCTGTGGCTGAGCAAATGTACACTTGTAAGGAAAAAGTCCTGGTCATGTATAAAACATCCATAAATTATACAATTCTGTATAAATAAAATAAATAAATACACTTCACGCCTTTTAATCCCAAAGCGGTGTAGGCAGCGGCACTTGCTTAATAAGCAAATGCCCACGGTTCACCAAGCGTATTTAACCCAACGTGACAGGGGGGTGAGCCCATCGCCGTTATAGGGTTCACACACCTTGTGGTGTGCGGGTTTCATCACGATGTTGTCCTTCACCGTACGAGTGTTGCGTTGCGTACATAGGCTCTGAAAAAAGAGTCCCATTGGCACACGTCCAGTAGCCGGACTCGAACCCGCGACCTCCCGGTTATAAGTCAAGGATACGACCAACTGGACCGCAGACGCTCCTAAGGGTTGAATGTGTGTACACAAAATGTTGTGTGACCCGCAATTTTTCACCAGTGTCCATCATTGATCGGCTAATATTTGTACTGATGTTGATGATGGAACTTTGTGCAAAACCCTAATGTACTCTTTATGGCATAATACATTAATTCTAAATCTAAATTCTCCTGTAGTCGGAATATTGCGTCTGGTAAAGTATCTTTTAGTGTGATACATTTTAAGCTATCCCACGTCTATTCGAAAAATAGTTTTGGCTATTTGTTAACTTGGCTCTGCTCCTACAATATTATTATTAATCTACATTACCCCTACCATGTAGTTGTGCATATTGTAAATAAATTCTGAACTTAGTATTCTTTTGTACAATAAAGTAGAATATTTTGAAGAAATTTTAAATGTAGACAGAGTAGAGAAGGGGACAATTATAAAACTGATGAATATTTTTTTTTGTCGAGTATGAAACTCGGAAAGTCGCGTCTCATTTAAAAAGACAGTCAATTTTAAGGTTTGATCAAATCACGGTTAAACTATTTTGCTTTAACCGCTCATGGCTAATGTGGGTGGGTGCGACACTGCCGGATGTTCCCATTGTCAACAGAGATCAGGCGACTACTAAACGATATTATAGGAATCTAGGGTATTGAACATAACACAAATATACATAACTAGTGGACGCCCCGCGATTTCATTCGCGTAGTTTAGTAGTACCTGCATTCCAAATTTCAAGCGTCTAACTTGAGCGGTTTCGATTTTTCACACAAAAGTATTTTCCTGTGAATTCTCGTGTAACTATTTATTAATGGATAGTATTTAAACGTGCATCAAAAAAGTCTAACCTAACCTAACCAAAATACTGACTTAGCGACAAAATTACTGATTTGGTCATCTAATTGCCATTCTGATGATAACTTTGGCTTTTTAGGTGTTCAAGTTAGTAATTTTGATGTACAGTTTATTATTTTCCTTTATTAATATTGAAGACCAACACCCAAAAATACAAATCGATCATCATCATCATCACCCACGTGACATCCACTGCTGGACGAGGGGCCCGTTCATTTTATAATATTAGTTTACCCGTTATCTAAATACACATTCCAGTGCCATAGGAGGTCCTAAAACCTCGTAAATATATTTTTTAATATCTCGTGTATCTGATGTCAGATCCCCAAACGACACTAGGCCATGTTAATGTCAATCCCCAGTCATCCATTGATGCAAGTTTCATTCGATTTTCATCAAAAGTGTCTAGGGATCAAGTACATTTTAGAAGATTGCAATCAAGAATATATTTTACATAAACTGAATTCATTCATTATTTATTCAAAATGTGGTGATAAGTCATTGATACAGGCATGTGGAATTAGGTAGGAGACCAATCCAGAAGATTAGATACGATGTAAATAAATTATATTTTTTTTTAGAGCTAAAAATATTCTTGATCCCTAGACACTTTTGATGTGTGTAGTATGCTTTCCATATACGGAGTGTAAAAGGACCCCGAGCAATGGTCTTATAAACATTGTTGGGCTCGTCAATATGAATAACTTTTACTATAGTTCCCACGGGAACAACTACAGCTAGTATACAATAATTGATAGACACAAACCATCTGTCCACAGTTCACTATCCCAAGGCGTGGACGTGTGCAACGTGTCCCAGTACCTGCAGTACGAGCTGCCGGACGAGGTGCTCCTCTGCATACTGTCGCACCTCGCCGAGCGGGACCTGTGCCGCGTCGCGCAAGTCTGCAAGCGCTTCAACACTATCGCCAACGATACAGAGCTCTGGTTAGTAGATTTTTTTTTGTCGTGACATCGTTTAATAACTCGATGCTACGGGATGCATGCACGAAAAAGATGACGTCATTCGACGTCAACGCAAGCTCTCCACACCTATCTAAACGTCTTTCAATTCCGAGTCAAGAAACAGTTGCCACGTGGTTAATCCATCACAAAGTGCCACCGCATCACAAATACCACAAATAAGAAATGGTTAACCCACTAGCGCGATTAAACAGTGCACTTGGTACCTTTAATGTATGAAATGCTATGAAAACATGTTTATTTATTGCAACCACAATGAGGATACGAAGATAAGTTATGCACAATGCTGGCGGCACACTATATCAATGTATACCGGGTCACATGTCACTCGGCATGTGATTGCTTATGCTGTAATGCAAATGGCTCGATCTTGGAATATGCAGTCATTCATTAACTGTAATTTATTTCGACTAGGCCGATGTTTACTATACCGAAAACTGCATGAATGAAAGTTGGTTTTAATGACTCGGGGCCCGATGAAATCGATATGTTTGTCAGTCACGCATGTTATACTATTAACGCATTGGCGGTACAGTAGACGGCTATAGCCATCATAACAATAGATAATATATTGTGACCATTTTACTGGCCGCTAATGTGAAGGTACTGTAGTAAACTTATTACTCTTTGATGGCTCTTTGGAACAGTGAATTAACACTGATACTAGTTTATCTTAACCGGGATTAGAAATGTTATAAATAAAAACTTGCGTGTATTTTTGGCGTTGGATACATTGTACTTATTACATTAAATACCTACCCCCTTACCAATACAATAACGCGTTGTCACTTATACAACGGTTATTACAGGTCTACTTGAACTGGTTATTCCGTATATGACACACAACTGACAAGTTAAGTTGAGCTTTGTGTATCTTCGAAATAGCAATTCCGCCATTATTAGTAAGGCGCTTACATTATAAGGGTATTCTTATCCCTTTTTCGTGTAGCAAACACACTCTTGTTACTTGTGTGTTGTGTATTCTACGTAGTCTGCAACTAGTTTATAAAGAAATAATCATATTTAAATATTTCTAAGTGGGGTCAGTACAGAATCGCGAAGAGCGGAGAAAAGGAATAGTAGTGGTGGTATAGATTAATAAAATGACGACTTAAAAAAATGTGGTCAAGATTCATAAAAAAAGTATTTTGTCACTCAAATCCCGAAAGAACGAAACGACCCTAGTTGTAGTTATAACTTTACTGTTTAATACTAAAAGTTGCCAAGATTCGTAATGTGTGTGTTTTAACGTATTACACAAAATGATGTCCACAGGAAAAGCCTATACCAATCAGTGTTTGAGTACGACACGCCGCTGATGCATCCGGCGCCGTGCCAGTTCGAGTTCGTGGCGGCCGACGAGTGCGAGGCCGACAACCCCTGGAAGGAGAGCTTCCGTCAGCTCTACTACGGCATACACGTGCGGCCCAACTACAGGCCCAAGAAAGACTCTAGGATCAAACACTTTAACACTATACGGGTGAGTTTGGATGAGAAGGGAACGGTTATTAGTTTGTAGAAGTTATTTTTGAAGATGCGTGTGTGAATGTTATAAGGTTTTTTTTTTTTAAATATGAACGACAGCGGTAAATCGCTGGAATTTGCGTAAAACTGTGAAGTGCATTTTTGTTTATTGTAATTAAGCTGGATGCGAGAAGCCGAAAACAGATCACAGTGGCGTGCAATAGGAGAGGCCTATGTCCAGCAGTGGACAAGTATGGGCTGATGATGATGATGATGATAATTTTTTACCAAAGTGAAAGCGTCTATAATGATTTCGGTTGGGAATTTCTTTACAATAAAATGTACATGTTTATAAAAAAATATTTTTAGTCCGTTATTATCAACTTTGGATGTTTGAATTGCAATGATGTGATCTCCCGATGAATTTATCTTTTTTTGTAATTTAGTTGTGCTTAAGAGTTACTGAGTAAGAGTAAAGACACATCATTCAGAGTCGACTTAGAACCCTTCAGAACTATTGCAATGACTTTTTATAGCAATATATTTTCATACCTATTCGAAATTCTCATTTAAGAATCTACTTGTGAAGTAACTGTAACGTGTTGTTGTGGTTGTCAGGCGGCGCTGGAATATGTGGAGGAGCGTTCGGCGGCCGCCAGCCCCGGCGCCAGCCCGAGCGCGGCGGTGACGGCGCCGAGCGCGACGGCGGCGGCGGCGGGGGCGGGCGCGGGGGCTGGGGCGGGGACGGGCGGCGCGGGGGTGGGGGCGGGGGCGGGGGCGCGGGGGCGGGCGGCGCGGCGTGCGCGTGCGGGGCGGTGTGCGCGTGCCGGCGCGCCTCCGCGCCCGCGCTCATCTTCCTGCACGCCGGACTCTACCAGGAGGAGTGCCTCGCCATCGACGCTGATGTGCAACTCATCGGTACGCACCAAGCTTTGTTTATTTCCTAATGTCCACTGTTAAGAAAATGTCGAAAAAATATCTGTAAAGTAAAAAGCCGTTTCAAAATATTCATAATTTCTCGTAGCTACGATGGTATTGAAGTGATAACCTAAATGTAGATTAATTATATTCGGCGTTATGTAAGAAGCTAATTCTGAAGTCCATTATTAACATGCTTTGTCAAGACTGATAGTGTTTACTTCTGGCAAAATTCGTTTTATTTTAGAATCGATTATACATGTAACCGAGAAATACAAACTGATCGACCGTAACAAGTAAACAGAACAAGTGATATTAGTTTCCAGTTATTCATCTTTCAATTTGTACAGAATGCCTGGGTTTATAATCGAAACAATTTTGTCTTCTATCCATGAACAAAAAAAGTCGTCTATCTATCTGTTAATTGTTGAAAAAGAAGGAATAGAATGTTGAACGCTGGCATAGAGTGGTGTCAGCAGTGGCGTGCACTGGCTTTTACGACAAGGTAGGCAGTAATCCCCAAGGATTAACACCAATGTATAGGTAGGTAACTTGTCTTCATGAAACACAGGACCTTCGTTAGCCTATGTCGTGAGTGCAACAAGAAAGGATCTAGCAATAACTGTATTATTAGGTCGGGTAGCCAAAATACTAAGGTAGGCAGTGTCTTATTGCCTATATATATGGTGTGCACGCCACTGGGCGTCAGTTAGCTGAAGGTGTATGTGTGACGTGTGGTGTGACAGGGTGCGCGGCGGGCAACGTGGCGGAGGCGGTGGTGCTGGAGCGCGAGGCGGAGTCGACGCTGACGTTCGCGGAGGGCGCGGCGCGCGCGTACGCGGGACACCTCACGCTCAAGTTCAGCCCCGACGCCACCTCCACCATGCAGCACCACAAGCACTACTGCCTCGAGGTGTCGGACAACTGCTCGCCCACCGTCGACCACTGCGTCATCCGCAGCGCCAGCGTCGTGGGCGCCGCCGTCTGCGTGGCCGGCGCCGGCGCCAACCCCGTCATCAAGCACTGCGACATCAGCGACTGCGAGAACGTCGGGCTCTACGTCACAGACTATGCCCAGGTACAAACACATCACATGTCGAGCAATACGGCGTTTCAAGAAAGACATTATACAACTTATTATTATATTATTAGTAACAAACGAGCGAATGTGGTTCAGTTGGTCGGATATTTGACTTGTAACCGGGAGGTCGCGGGTTTAAGTCCGGCTACTGGGCGTGTACCGATGGGACTCTTTTTCAGAGCCTATGTACGCAACGCAACGCTTGTACGGCGATGGGCTCACCCCCTGTCACGTTGGGTTAAATACGCTTGGTGAACCGTGGGCATTTACTTAAGCAAGTGCCTCTGCCTACCCCGCTTTGGGATTAAAAGGCGTGAAGTGTAATTATTTTTTTAATATTTTTTTTAGTAACACACGGAAGTGCACTACACACTTGGCATTAAAACCAAACACGACACTTTTTTGTTTTATATCGCAACTTGATGCTCGTGTTAAACTTTCACTTTGTCACAGTTTGATTTTCTACACTTAGATATAGAAATATGTGATTTACCAAGAACAAAAAATCTACCACATGTGCTAAATCGGTTATATAAATACTTAGTTCCAGAAAGGAAATTGTTTGACAACCACCTGACAGCTTAAAATAGATTATTTTATTGTTGTGAGATGTTGCTAATATCGTCCGAGGGTTTTCATTAAAATACATTTTTACTTACTACTTCTTTTCGCACAGTGATACTTTAAATTTACTGTAGCTAGTAGCAAGAGCCGTGGAGCCATGCTCTTTGAAACAAAACGACATCCACTGGCTATTCTAATGCCATCCAGTGGTAGATTTTGGTACTACCGCTCGATATTCCCCCATTGTAGATTAAATAAGCAAAGAAATATCGTATTTCTATATCTACGTCCATATTAATTATATCTCCTGAAGTTTGCAAAACATTACACACGCGATAATACATTGAAACACAGTAATGCAAAGCTACAAACAAAAGTAAAAACTACAGTATTAACTTAAATGCAGGGTGCCTACCAAGACAACGAGATCTCAAGGAACGCTTTAGCCGGCATCTGGGTGAAGAACTTCGCGAACCCCATCATGCGCCGCAACCACATACACCATGGTCGCGACGTCGGGATATTCACCTTTGAGAATGGATTGGTGAGTTTTAATACTATTTATTGACTACCGTAAGGTAGGTAGGCTATTTGGAACATATTCTCGTCAACAGTTTGAGACCCGGTAATTTTTTTTATCAGTATAATGTTTCAAGTTAGTAAAGGAAGGAACATAGGAAAGTAAAGAACTAATCAACATCAAAATTTGTTTACTTCATCGTTTCAAGTGTTATTACATACACATATACAGTAGTACAAATATGTAGCATAACACGAAGCTTGATGAGTCATGTATGCTTTTAAAAACAAAAGTAAACGTCCCCGATTCGAATTTATTTATTTTACTGGCCAGAAGAACCGGGAAGAAACTGACTAATGGTGTTTTAATGTCGAGAGTTCACTAATCGATTCGTAATCTCAAGGTCACCAAAGTGAACTCTCAAAGTAAAATGTCAAGTTATTAATAATCACGGTGTTTAAGATCTCTTCATACTAGGGACACTAGTACCTTAGTTTCCTATATAACAGAACAGAACCGGTTTAGCTTCACATGGATTTGTACCTATGGTGGTTTCTACTGTAAAATAAGAGCACGTGTACTGTTAGAACTCTCAGGGGTTTGTATGCCAGGGACACTAATTATCTGTAACAGCTTCGGATTTTCTGTGGTATTATGTGTTCCAATAAAGTCAAATGTAGAAAATCTTACTACCTATATCACTATATACCACAGACTAATAACGAACCACCTACCGCAGGGCTACTTTGAAGCCAACGACATTCACAACAACCGCATCGCCGGCTTCGAGGTGAAGGCCGGCGCCAACCCCACCGTTGTCCACTGCGAGATACACCACGGCCAGACCGGCGGCATCTACGTCCACGAGTCTGGCCTCGGCCAGTTCATAGACAACAAGATACACTCGAACAACTTTGCCGGCGTGTGGATCACGTCCAACAGCAACCCGACTATAAGGCGGAATGAGATCTACAACGGTCACCAGGGCGGCGTGTACATATTCGGCGAGGGCCGCGGTCTGATCGAGCATAATAATATCTACGGGAACGCTTTGGCTGGGATACAGGTTGGTGGTTTGCTACTTTTTATTTACAAGTAAAAATGTTGATGAACGTTTAGTTTAGGCTCTAACTTAAAATAAAAGACATTGTCAGCCAACTCTCACGCTAACTGCCTTAAATGTAATATTCTGACTGAAGTTTTTAAAAGTAGAGGAAGAATATGTCAGAATCGTAATAGGTGGAGATTTATTTTTCTGGCCATCTTTGGCTCGAATGGTGACTTGGAAAAGATTACCGAAAAGGTAAATCGGCGGCCCATGGGCTGACCAATGATTTGTTTCTGTTCATATAGTCTAGTGTAATATTACTGTGCCATGTTCCTTTACGTTTCTAATGCATATCAACTAAAAGTATAAATAGTTATGAGCTCTATTTTCTCACAATTGTAAACTACTTTATAAAGAAAGCCATTATCTTTCGTAAAATGAAGCTATATTTTACACTGGTATAATAAAATCGAGATTCTTAAAAAAAAGTGATTTATGTACGTAAAATTCCAGATCCGCACGAACAGCGACCCTATAGTCCGGCACAACAAGATCCACCACGGGCAGCACGGCGGCATCTACGTGCACGAGAAGGGGCAGGGCCTCATCGAGGAGAACGAGGTGTACGCCAACACGCTGGCCGGCGTCTGGATCACCACCGGCTCCACGCCCGTGCTGCGCCGGAACCGGATACACTCCGGGAAACAGGTACCTGCCTGCTCCACACCACCCCGACACATTCGCACTTCACACTTGTATAACAAACAATACTCACTCTCTACTACTTAAGTAATTACTATAGCAATGAGATCATTATACCCTATATTACACTGTGTTAATACAATCTAATGTTGATCTTTTAGTGGTGTACACAAAAATATTTAATTGATTAGGCGATGAAAAAAATACCAGCACTCGCAAAATCTTCCATTTATTACCAGTTGAAGTTCAAAGATTTGAGAATATCTCTTTGCTTATTCAAATAGTAGTATTGTAAATTGAGTCAGTCACAAAACATTTGTTGCAACGTTGGTATTGATCATATGTCTAAGTCTATTATGACTTAGTTTATTTGTATCTTCAATTCTAGTTACATATATATTTTTTTGTTCATAAAATTAACGCTCTCTTACACCAACCAATATAATTTCAAGGTGGGCGTATACTTCTACGACAACGGCCACGGAAAGCTGGAGGACAACGACATATTCAACCACCTCTACTCGGGCGTTCAGATCCGGACCGGGAGTAACCCGGTCATCCGGGGCAACAAGATCTGGGGCGGTCAGAACGGTGGCGTCCTCGTCTACAACGGGGGTCTAGGTTTACTGGAGCAGAATGAGATATTCGACAACGCGATGGCCGGAGTATGGATAAAGACTGATTCAAACCCCACCTTAAAGAGAAATAAGATTTTCGACGGTCGCGACGGGGGCATATGTATTTTTAATGGAGGAAAGGTGAGTGAACAATATTTTTTTACATTATTCCATTTTATATTCGTTATGACGTGAATTCAGTTCAAGTAATTAAAATTGGCTCTTGTGTTCAGCTTTAGAACCAACAATTTTGTCATATTAAAGTGTTCATTAATTGATTGACGTAAATGTTACTAATAAAATAAGCGTCAATTGGTTGAGGTTTTTGGCAGAATTGTTGGCTTTGATACTGTTATGTCAGATAACTTTTTAATGGAATTTCAATTTGCATTATTTTGTCATTATCTATAATAATATTTCATAGTTACAGTAGCGATCCTCCCGGGTTTCG
>SJJU01003581.1:0-10587 GCA_012932125.1 Conopomorpha cramerella
TGGGGGGTGGTACCGATAGAAAAATGACACTGTTACGAAAATCAAGAATTACACTTTATTCAGGCACTATAATTACACAAACTAATTACAATCGTTAAACCAACACCGCTAATAAACACTTTCACAATCACACAATCACTTGTTAACTCTCTTTTATTTTCTCTCTTGATGTTCACTGTATCACTGTTTAGTTGAAACTGTCCCGCCGACTCGATCGTCGTTCTTTATATACCTACGGTACACAATCCAGAACATTCGAGTAGGGTCAGGTACATTCTCGAGTCGACTTCTAATAATAATAATTAAATACCTAACCGTCGCGTCGGCCCGCTCGCGTGCTTATACCTACTCCAACAGTAGGTAAGTAGATTTATACCTACTTGTGAGTCGCGTCGACGGCTCGCGTGTTTATACCTACACCCAACAGTAAGTAAGTAGGTGTATACCTACTTGTGGTGAGGTAAGTACTTGTGGCTTCCGAAATATAACACACTTTTCTCGATCTTTCGAGATCCTTCTACTACATTGTGACGCATATAGGCACTGTGTAGTGGTTTGTATGCGCCGACTTGGATACTGGAATGTTCCTTAGGCGTCTCGAATGTTCGACGTACCTCTACGGCATTCTAGCCGTTGTTTCTCGACCCCGGGGCGTAACACTACCCCCTTCAAAAACGTGCTCGTCTCGAGCATGATTATCTCCATAGTATCGGGCCAGCCGGTCGACGTGCACAACCTTGCATGGGCTGCGGTGATTTCTCTGTATGCGATATGTCACATCGTTGATCTTGGTCACCACCTTATATGGGCCCTCCCAGTTTTGTGACAATTTAGGAGACTTTCCCTTTTTACGCAAAGGGTTGTGCAACCACACCTGCGAACCTTCCTCGAATCCGTATTGATTAGACTTACGGTCATAACGTGTTTTCATCTTGTTACTGGCTTGAAGTCCATTATCTCGAACTAGACCGTGAACATCTTCCAATCGATTCCGTAAGTCACTCGCGTGCTCCGTTATGGACATAGGCGTGTCTGGGGGCCTTCCGGTTAGTAAATCTGCCGGTAACCGCAGTTCTCTTCCAAAGTTCGCACATGGAGGAGTCATGTTTGTGCTCTCATGTGTTGCCGACCTGTACGACAGCAGAAAAAGAGGTATGTGCCTATCCCAATCCTTTTGATGACTATCGACCACCTTGGCCAAATGTCGTTCCAGTGTTTGGTTGAACCTTTCGACCATTCCATCAGATGGCGGGTGATATGGCGTTGTTCTCGTCTTATGGATCCCCATGATTCTACATGTCTCTTGAAACACTTGGGATTCAAAGTTTCTGCCTTGGTCGCTGTGTATTTCGAGAGGAACACCAAACCGACAAAATACCTCCATGACCAATTTTTCCGCAACTGTCGTAGCTTCCTGGTTAGGAATCGCAAACACTTCGGGCCATTTGGTAAAGTAGTCCATGATCACCAGGATGTACTTATTTCCGGCATCAGATGTTGGAAATGGTCCCGCGACGTCCAACGCTATCCTTTCCCAGGGTGCCCCAACATTGCACACCTTTAGCGCACCCCTACTGCGAGTATGTGGCCCTTTGACTGATGAACAATTGACACAGTTCCTACACCAGTCCTCGACATCTTCGCGACAATGAATCCAGTAGAATCGTTGCCGAATTTTCATTAATGTCCGCTTCACACCAAGATGTCCACCGGAAACATCGTCATGAAAGGATCGAAGCACGTCTTTTACCCTTTTCTTAGGGATAATCACTTGTAGATGGGCATCCTTTCCATTTGTCGATTCCCATTTCCTTCACAATACACCGTTGTGAATCATTAAACTGTTCCACTGAGCCCAGTAACTTTTTGCTGACGTACTCAATTGGGCGACGTCATACCATTTTGGTTTAGGTACTCCAGATTTGACCCAATCGAAAATGGGTTTAATGTCTGGGTCTTCCTGCTGAGCTTGTTTCATGGCGTCGTCACTCCATTCATCGCTGACAGAATCCGTCCGCAACATCCTGATGCAGTCTTTATCCTCCTGTCTCAAGCAATGCTTGCAATCGTCCGGGCAGGGTCTTCGGGACAGGGCATCTGCATTTCCATGTGACTTTCCGCTGCGATGTTCGATGTGGAAGTCGTACTCTTGGAGTTGCTCAATCCAGCGAGCTACTTGACCTTCAGGATTTTTAAACTCCAGTAACCACTTCAGTGCTGCATGGTCGGTCCTGATACGAAACTTTCGGCCGAGTAAGTACTTGCTGAAATGCTGTAAGGTTTTTACTACAGCGAGCAGTTCTCTCCGGGGGACGCAGTAATTTCTTTCTGGTTTCGATAGAGATTTGCTAAAGTAGGCGATCACAACTTCTTGATCTCCCTTCTTCTGTGACAGGACACCTCCAATACCCGTGTTACTTGCATCTGTGTCAACAATAAAGTCCATGTCAGGAGCCGGGTATCCTAGAATAGGCGTTTCACAAAGCCTTTCTTTAAGGTGGTTGAATGCCAGAGCACACTGATCCGTCCAGACAAATGGTCGCTTTTCTTCAGTCAACTGGTGTAGTGGCTTGGCTATATCAGAGAAGTTCTTAACGAACCTTCGGTAGTACGAGCAAAGACCCAGAAAGGCTCTTACTGCAGTCTTATCCTTCGGCATCGGCCAATCCTTGACGGCACTAATCTTCTCAGGATCTGTCTGTATTCCATTTGCTGATATAACATGGCCCAAATAGTTCACCTTACGCTTAAAAAGCGAACACTTCTTGGGACTAAGCTTAAGTCTTGCGTCTCGTAATTTGGAGAAAACTTGCTCTAGCTTGACAAGGTGATCGTTGAAGTCTCTGCCAATGATGATGATGTCATCCAAATATACGAGGCATGTATCTCCAAGTAGTCCCGCTAGTATTTGTTCCATTAATCTCTCAAATGTAGCTGGAGCATTACATAATCCAAAGGGCATGGCGTTGAACTGCCATAGTCCCTTGCCAGTTGAGAAGGCAGTTTTCTCTTTGTCTCCATCCTTGATTTCTACTTGCCAGTAGCCACTTTTCAAATCCAACGTGGAAAACCACTTCATCCCATTCAAAGTATCCAAAGTGTCGTCGATTCGTGGCAAGGGGTAACTGTCCTTCTTGGTCACATCAGTAAGTCGGCGGTAGTCTACGCAAAACCTCAATGTGCCGTCTTTCTTCTTTACTAAAACGACCGGTGAACACCAAGGGCTGGTTGAAGGTTCGATCACCCTGTTTCCCTGCATTTCCTCAATCATGCTTTCCACTTCGTTTTCCCGAGCCACTGGAACTCGCCGAGGACGCTGTCTAATAGGCATGATCTCACCAGTGTTAATTTCGTGCTGAACTACTCCAGTCCTTCCAATGTCACCATCGTGTAGAGAAAAGATGTCACTATATCTCAGTAATAGACTACGCGCCTTTGTGTGTTCTTCCATGCTGAGATCTTCTTGGCAACTGTCCAATAGACTTCCCAGGTCCATTTTTCCATTTGACAGCCCTGTGTTCACGTCTGTACCTTGGCACGTTCTTAACCAAGAAATCTCTTCGCAAGTACCTATACGAGTTCCTTTCTGCAATGCGTATTTGTTATCACTCAGGTTCAGGACCCTTATAAATGCTGCAGATGATGTTGTAACGATGGTTCGAGCGGTTATCCAAGGGGAGTCATCATCTAGCTTTTCTACTAATACGCAGCGGTGAGATCCTCGTCCCGTGTAGTACGGCAATTTCACTGGAACTAAGGCTTGCGACTTTGGCTGAAGAACCGCCCTTCGAGCACAGTAGACATTCCCGTTTACGCCACCTTCCATGGGTATTTCATCAGCCCCAATTTTAAGGACGCCCCCTTTAACATCAATTTTACAGTTGTATCTACGCATAAAATCTAACCCAATAATGCAGTCATCAACGATGTTGGCGACGATGACTTTGTGCCAATAACTCCTTTCGGCTATCTTCATCTCCACCTCTTGCTCCCCATGGACGGAAATGTACTGACCGGTAGCCGTTTGAAGGTTTAGATTATTAGGTCGGACTAGGTGATCTCTCGTCAGGTGTTTAAGTAGCCGAGAACTAATTACTGTCCGAGAAGCTCCGGTGTCGATGGTAAGTTGACATGCTATTCGTCCAATTCCTCCTTTGACGACCAGACTATTCCCGTCGTTTGCTTGTGAGATCACAACTGGGACATTTCGACCACCAGCCAGTACTCGTCCCTTAGTCCTGGCTATTACTCGTTTCCCTGCTGCGGCTCTGTTGCACCAGTGTCAGTAGGTTTCGTAGCGGCATCCAGATTTGATCGACGCCTATTGCTCCATTTTGGGCAATTGGACTGCAAATGCCCCCTTTCTCCACACCGGTAGCAACGTGGGCTGTATTCTCGGCTCTTAGAAGACGACTCACTGACTGAAACCTCTCTCACTTTATAGGGTCGAAAGTCTTGTCGAACAGCTTCTACTTCCAAGGCATGTGCAACTGCGTCTTTTAGGCTTCCATGATGCCCCAATCGAACAGCAGCTCTTACCTCCAACTCACGAATGCCGTCAATGAATGCCTGTACGAGCATGCTATCCACAAACGAGGCCGACGCTGTCTGGTACGCCTTTCTCACCAGTTTCTCGATTTCCAAAGCCCACTGTTGTAGAAACTCGTTACGTCCTTGGGTCCGGTCCTTCAACTGGGCTCTGAAGACGTGCTCCAAATGTTTATCGCCGTATCGAGCCTCCAATGCCTCAAGCAGGCGATCGTATGTCCTCTCGTTTCCCAACGCTTCCAGTATAGTGAGGGCTTCATCTCGCAAGGCCAAGGTGAGTGCTGTCTTCGCCTGGTCTTTACTCCACCCATTCGCCTGAGAAACAGACTCAAACTGCAGCTTGTATGCTGTCCATGAAGAAGTGCCATCGAATGGGGGAACCTTAAACCTTCCACCTACAGGAACAGCAATGTCGGATCCGCAGGCCCCCGTAGCCACCTTGGCCTCCAGTTTTCTGATATCATTTTTTACCACCTGTAGGCCAGCGGCGTAGTCCTCCACCTTCTCGTTGACATTCTGTATACGGCCCTCAAATTTTATATCCATATCAGTCAGCTTCCCTTGGACTTCCGCCATCTCTCTTTTCCAGTCTGCCGTGGCCTCCCGTACTTCACGGAGCATGCACGACTGTTCCTCCTGGGCTTTAGTTTGTCTCTCCTGGGCTTCCCGGGCTTCCTGCTGGGCCCTAGCTTGTCTCTCCTCGGCTTCCCGCTGACTGATACACAGCTTCATGTACTGCTCCTCCTGTATTTTAGCCTGCCTCTCCTGGGCTCGGGACTGTTCCTTTAATAAAATCAGGATAGTGTTGAGGTCAATCTCGGCCTTCGGTCTTGGTGACGATGCCGGTGCAGTGACCGTAGATGGCCCAGCCACGGCTGCCGTAGAGCCCTCCGCTGCACGTTGGCTCCGGGTCTGGACGCCCTCCGGTTCTTGTTCTCGTGGAGTGATCGGCATTTTCTATCCCACTTCTGACACCAAATGTTACGTACGTGGGGGGTGGTACCGATAGAAAAATGACACTGTTACGAAAATCAAGAATTACACTTTATTCAGGCACTATAATTACACAAACTAATTACAACCGTTAAACTAACACCGCTAATAAACACTTTCACAATCACACAATCACTTGTTAACTCTCTTTAATTTTCTCTCTTGATGTTCACTGTATCACTGTTTAGTTGAAACTGTCCCGCCGACTCGATCGTCGCTCGTTATATACCACGGTACACAATCCAGAACATTCGAGTAGGTTCAGGTACATTCTCGAGTCGACTTCTAATAATAATTAAATACCTAACCGTCGCGTCGGCCAGCTCGCGTGTTTATACCTACTCCAACAGTAGGTAAGTAGAGTTATACCTACTTGTGAGTCGCGTCGACGGCTCGCGTGTTTATACCTACACCCAACAGTAGGTAAGTAGATATATACCTACTTGTGGTGAGGTAAGTACTTGTGGCTTCCGAAATATACCACACTATTCTCGATCTTTCGAGATCCTTCTACTACATTCTGACGCATATAGGCACTGTGTAGTGGTTTGTATGGGTCGACTTGGATACTGGAATGTTCTTTAGGCCTCTCGAATGTTCGACGTACCTCTACGGCATTCTAGCCGTTGTTTCTCGACCCCGGGCCGTAACAGTTATCATAACATAATAAAGGTATTTAATAAATTATTATACATATTTGATTGACTCTCACATTAGTGCCTCAGTGCTGTTGTAATCCAATGTTAAAAGGCACTTAACTACCCCTGCTTCGACGTCTTTATCAAACACGAATCTACAATTTAATAAGTATGTTCTACAGCACTGAGATTTAAAATTATTCATGAAATGAAAATAAACAGTAGGATCAAAGTCCGTCTAGTTAAATAAAAAAGGATCATCCCGCACCTCTAAAATTACTGAAAGTACCTACTTTGGATGGCTTTGTTCTTAACACATTGGCGGGAAGTAAAATACACACACGATTTTTTATTGTTATGACACCTGTAGGCGTTCACTATCCGGGAAAGAGTTAAGAGCCTAAAAAAGTAGATAATTACTCTAAAATACTAAAATATGATATACCCAGATACTTACAATCCTGGACAAGACTCGTGCAATCAAGAGGCTCTTATCAAGGTCCAGGTTATTCTTTATGACGTAATTGGCAACAGCGTCCATCAATTGCTCGTGGTAGTACTCCGGATGCCTCTCCAATATTCGGCCTTTGATTCTGGCAATAGTTCTCAACACGTCGTCGTAACTCAATTGGTCCAAGCACTGACTTAGAATATCGTAGCATATGTGCAATAATTGGACACGTGTGGGAAACGACTCATCTGAACAATTGACTTCTGTCAAAGACCAAATGATTGAACGCGCCGATTGAGCGTTTATTGACTGGTCATGGAGTATAAGGCCTGTTACTATGTTATTAATACATCTATTTGGAAGATCGTGAGAGCACGCATACGCAAGCATATCTCGTAATAGCGGTAGGTCTTGATTATCTATTTCAAGTGGCATGTGAATTTGAAAAACTAGAGGCAGAGCCAGTCGTAATGCATCAACAAGGTGATTATGCGTTTCAAATCTTGAAAGTAAAAAATCTAGGAACATAACTTGACGGATGTTCATAAAGTTTAAATTACACCTAACGAGTTGCAGTAGAGTTTGCACAATAAGCGAGTCTACTGGCACTCTGAGGTATGTTAGTACTTTCGTCGCTTCAATAACCTCGTTCAAATCTAATTTACGTGCGTGTCGTTTGAAGCTTTGACATAGAACGTTAAACGTTGGATCTTTCACGATATTTTCTGTTTCTTCATGTGGCCTAAAACAAGTTTTATATTCATCAAATATACTGTCAAGAACTGTCGGAACGTAACTATTAGGACTTTTTAAAATGGCTTGGTTATCAATATCTCATAGTATCTGTGAAGATTTTGATAATCTGCCATTTTGAAAAAGCCGTAACAGTTTAGGTCCATTTAGGTGGCTTCACTTGCCTTTAGCACAGGTACATTAAATATTACCCAAATGTGAATGTGTGATGTTAAGTACATAATACACAAAATCATGGCGAGAAGTTAATTGCTTTCAATTACTGGTCTAGAACGTATTACAAAATGGAGCCGTCTAAACAGGAATTAACGCTCCAACTAGTTCTTGACTAAAACAAGAAAATATTACTGTTAATCAAGTATAAAATATACCTTTTACTTTTGTTCATTTCAAACAGTATTTTTAGCGCCTGAAGCATGTGAGTGTGGTCCATCTGATGCAGGTGTTGTTGCACCGCAGCCAGCACGGCCGCGGTGGACCTCGCGCTTCTTATGTTCGTCATCACAGTGTCTGGAGACTTGACACTTGGGAGTTCTGAAACTACATTAATTTCACCTTTATTAATACGACTACTCATAATTTTAGGAAGGTAAAATAAATAAACATACCCGATGATTTTACGATCACCCCACCCCAAACTATAAAGGATAATAGGATTAGTTATTTCATTTACTATGGGTGTCAGAGTATTTATTTATAGAGAAAGTATTTACGTAGGTAAATATTTTTTTAATACATGCCTACATAGATATATAAAACACCAAAATGCAGACAATAAATTCAAACCGCATTATGTCTGCAACCTTTGTTCTAGAGGCAGAGGCCCTGACCAGACTAGTGCATGCAGGTAGTTAAATACCTACCTTTTATGGTGGACAAAGCGAAATTTATAGTTACTCCGCCGTGGTAGGCAAATCTGGTAATAAACGAATCGAAGTTTTTACTTAGTAAATAAAATAAAAAAACTTACTACTAGATGCCAAACTCCTAGTGCTGAATGTGGAGTGGCTTGCTCGAAGGACATTTCTCCAAACACTTTTTAGCAAAAGTGTCATTATTACTGAAAAAATACAAGAAAACTTTACAGTTGTTACAAAAAATTTTCGGTAGATGGCGGGCGCTTAATTGTTGTTTTTTTTTAGTGGTATGGTCAAATTGGACAAATATGGTGGTGATTTTGGAAACATAAAGGTAGTGCAATAAGTAATTCATGCCTGTGCATGTATACAGACTGTATGGATGTGGCGCAAACAAATTAGCTAATCTTTGCCTAGGATTTTTTTCGACATTCGTCTGGCAACATAATTATAACCTTAAAAATAAAAATAATATTCATTTGACTCGTCGATTATTTGCATACACTAGTTAAATACAGTCATAAAGAAGAAACTTACACGTTTTTGGCTAAAATACCTCTTCACCCGGTAAAACACTAAAGTTTAGTAAAAATGTAAACACTTACTAACAATACAAAAATAAGTACAATAAAAATAACATTTCAGTTATACACTTGTGTGCAGAAAGTCATATTTAGATATCTAACCAATATATTGTGGACTGAAATCCAATTTAATACAAAAAACCGAAATAATTAATTTAGCTAAAAAAATTCGCGAAACTTTGAAGGAAGGATGGTCTGCTGCTGTCACAACAAACATATGATTTTGACATTTCTAGAGACCTGATTTTCCAAGTGGCCAGTAACTGTAGATGATTTACAGTTTTTGTATTATTTTATGAATTTACTTCAATTTAACTATGCATTTCTTTTCATCAGTTAATTGTTTAATCCGGATACAATTTCACATCTAAAAGTTATGGAAAATTTAAAATTTACCTAAATGCTTGTATAGAATCGTAATGTATTCCCGTTTAATAATAACATTAAGCGATTTGATGCACTAAAATGTTGTTTTTTTTTTTGTTTTACTGAAGCTATAGTTTTATGTAAAATAAATTACTATAACAACAAAATGTATGCTCTTAAACAGTATGTACCACTACTTCAATGATCTCCTAAACAGTTTATTGCAAGGTACTTATACAATGAAGCGATTTTAAACGTAAATGTATTTGTCATTAATACGAACACAGATAATGTTATTCTTTCGAAAAGCCTCGAAAAATCTGGGAATCTCGAAGAAATAAACATAAAGTTGACTGAAGTTTTCTGTATTCTGTGCATTAATTACAGTAATTCATTGAAGTATGACTCAAGAAATATTGATCAACTCGCGACCGGACCGCGAAATCACAAAAACAGTAATAAAACATGGAAACTACAATAGTGTACCATACGAAGACAGCAGGTGTAATTTATCAATTTCAGATGTTTGTTCCGTGAATGCAGCAGGGGATTGTTCTCTTCCAACCGAAAGTCGTGTTTTTAACTCCACATTTGACGGCAACCTTCTTATTGGAGACTCAGACTGCTATCTTGATAGAGATTTGGAATTAATTGTGCAAACAATGTCCGAAGGGGAAATATGTTCAGCAAAACTCTCTTATAAAGACAACGAGAGTAAATTAGCACTTGAAGTCACATGTAGAATAGAGCTGAAGGAAATTACAGAGGAGCAGCTCATTAGTGACTGGAGTTGGGAGAGACTTTACTCTCAAGCTGTACATCACAAAGAGAGAGGAGTGGAACTTGTAAAAGAGAAGAAGATTGTGGAAGCATTCACAAGATTTAGCCGAGCATTGAAGTACTTGGTAGCTGTGGAGCCTGTGGATCCTGAAGTTGTCCCGGAAGAAAGTGGGAAAGAAATGTTTGCTTTGAAAGTATGTTATTTTTTTATTAATCATTTATAGATTAGTTTGTTTTGTTTGATCAATCAATTTGGATGAGTGCCCTTGGTCCAATTGGTCACTTTAATATTAAAGGTGTAAATGTAAATAAATTTGTTTCAGGTGAAACTATACAATAATTTGGCGCACTGTCAACTCCAGTTCAACGAGTATGACGCAGCGTTAGAACTTTGCAATAGGGCTCTGAAACACGAAGCTGACAATGTGAAAGCTCTGTACCGAAGGTGCCTTGCTTATACCGGTCTCAACTTATTAGAAGAAGCGTGGAATGACATACAGCAAGTTTTGAAATTAGATCCCAATGACAAACTGGCGCAGCAAAAGGCAAACCTTTTAAAACCTAAAATAGAGAAAATCAATCAAAACTATTCTGTTGTAATAAAGAAAATGTTTGAG
>SJJU01003582.1:0-17964 GCA_012932125.1 Conopomorpha cramerella
CAAACAAACAGTTTTGACTCATGTTTCAAAAGCAGTGCATGTGCACTCACCTACTTGCCTAAGTACTAAAATTCATGATACAGACAATTAGTCTATATAACAATAAAAACGAATTATGGAATTACTTATTAAACATACCTACATAAATTAGCATCATCTCGACCACCTTCATGATGTCGATGCGGAGGATGAGAAATCTTATTATCGATCTGGCCTTGCTATCTAGGGCCTAATTACCAACACAACAGTGCCCTCTTCGCTCACATCACGGGACAAAAGTTCACGCCATAAAATACATCATCATCATCATCAGCCCATACTTGTCCACTGCTGGACATAGGCCTCTCCAATTGCACGCCACTGTGTTCTATTTTTGGCTTCTCGCATCCTGCTTCTGCCAGCCATCTTGCGTATATCATCAGTCCACCTTGCCTGAGGGCGTCCTACACTTTGTTTGCCGAGACGCGGTCTCCACTCGAGAACTCGTTTTCCCCAACGGTCATCGGTTCTACGGCTAATATGGCCGGCCCACTGCCACTTCAGCTTGCAAAAACGATGAGCTATGTCGATGACTTTGGTTCTCTGTCGGATCACTTCATTTCTGATTCGATCCTTCAGAGAAACGCCGAGCATAGCCTTTTCCATAGCACGCTGTGCGACTTTGAGCTTGTGGACCAGCCGTGCCGTCAGTGTCCACGTCTCAGCTCCGTATGTCATTACAGGTAGGACTGATTGAAGACCTTTGTCTTCAGGCACTGAAGGATCGCTGATGTTAAGACTCGACGTAACTTCCCAAATACTGCCCCTCCATGGGAACCCATGGAGTGGCGTGGCGAGGGGGCTTAGTAGCGTAAATGAATAATTAAAGTGTGGGTACACGGAGTGTTGGGGCGGCGCAGGTCGCAGGCGGAGGACGAGGCGGCGCGCGCCGAGGCGCGGCTGCGGGAGCTGCAGGCGGAGCGCGCGGGCGCCGAGCGCGAGCTGCACGAGGGGCGCGCGCAGCTCGCGCTGGCCGAGGACCGCGCCGACGCGCTCGCCGCCGAGCGCCACGACGCGCTGCGCAAGCTCAAGGACCGTGCGTACCCACCCCTCCTCCTCTTATTCACACTCGCGTGTCTTCGTCTTAGCCAAATAATTAACATTGATTTACTATGTTGGAGACGAACACATTTGTCGGTTTTACCGAATTACGACTGCAGCAGGTTACATTAGGATGTGACGACACAGCGGTGCTCCACGTCGCCGCGGCCGCCACTGCTCTTCTACCCACTGACAGCACCACTTGCACTACACAGCAATAACAAACTCCATTTACTGTGTCTACTTGCAAAGTTGTCCTACCTACCTATCTGTTAATTTCTCTGGTGCCACATGTTGCTGTTTATTATTGTGTATACGCTTTGATCATGAAACCATCCATCTGCTTCATACTGTGCCAATGTATCGGCCTTTGCAGTTGAGAACGAGTCGGAGGGGCTGCGCAAGGAGCTGACGGAGTCGCGGCGCCAGCAGGCGGCCAGCGCGGCGGAGCGCGACAAGCTCAGCGCGACGACGCGCGACCTGCGCGACCAGCTCAAGTGCGCGGACCACGAGCGCCGCGACTCTGCGCGGATGCTAGAAGACGCCTACCATAAGATTGCGAGTTAGTGGCATTATATTCTTCCTTGAAAACCACATTTTAAATCTGTGTTAAAACAAGGATTAAACGAGTTCATATTGCATGCAATCCCCGTGGCAAATGTTTTGAGAATCCATAGTAGAGAGAATCGATGCAATATTGTAAAGTGTGTCGGGTCGCACAGGCCTCGAGGAGTCGCGGTCGTCGCTGGAGTCGGAGCGGCAGCGGCTGGGCTCGGCGCTGCGGGCGGCGGAGGAGGGGGGGGAGCGGGGCGCGCGGGACCTGGCCGCCGCCGCCGCCGCGCTCAAGCGGGAGAAGGCCGCCCTGGACCA
Source organism: Conopomorpha cramerella (assembly GCA_012932125.1). Lineage (NCBI taxonomy): Eukaryota > Metazoa > Arthropoda > Insecta > Lepidoptera > Gracillariidae > Conopomorpha > Conopomorpha cramerella. Next base: position 1,951 of record SJJU01003582.1, read on the forward strand.
GGCCAACCACGACCTGAAGGAGATGCGCGCCCGGCTGCAGAACGAGAGCGAGGAGCGCGAGCGCAGCGCGGCGGAGGCGGCGCAGGCGCAGCGGCGCGGCGCAGAGCTGGACGCCGCGCTGGAGGCGGCGCGCGCAGACCTCTCCGCCTGCCGCCAGAAGATCGCAGACATGAACGACGCGCGCGCGCTCCGCGACCAGGTCTGTCTGTCCAGCACTCTGCGGAACTAGAGCGGTGATCCCCTCGTTCGTGCTTATTAACCAAATGAATCGTTTTCCAGGAGATAATGTTGCGGCTGGAGGACTGCCGTTCCAAGGAGCGCCGCCTGGAGGAGCTGAAGCACAACCTGGAGGTGTGTCTGGCCGACGCCACGCAGCAGATACAGGAGCTCAAGGTAACAGACGTTCGCTCATGCTTCTCTGACTACCTATGTATATTTCTAGATTAATTATGTATTTAAGTATGCTTCCGTTTTAATCATGATTATTTTTGGTACTGTGTTTTTTTGAAGAGCTTCTTGACAGATTCACTGGTAGATTAACCAGAAACTTAGTCCTAATTAATTCTTGTGAGCCTTGAATCTCTCGAATATGTAATGGTGACATGGTAGATTGAGAGGGGCCGAGTAAAGTGCGTTTGTTTGGTTGTGTGTAGTCGCGCGTGACGGCGGCGGAGAGCCGGTGCCGCGCGCTGGAGGCGTCGCTGGCGCTGAGCGAGGGCGAGCGGCGCGCGGCGGCCGGGCGGCTGGGCAGCGTGGCGGGCGCGCTGCGCCGCGTGGCCGGCGTGCAGCCCGACGGCTCCGTGAGCGCGGCCGCGCGCCGCCGCCTCGCCTCCCCCGCGCGCCGCTACTCCCCCGCGCGCGCCCCGCGCCGCGACCGCGACCGCGACCCCTCCGAGGAGCGCGCCGACCTCGCCGACGTCGACCCCGAACTCATCAAGAAGGGTATCCGCAACCTGATGCACGAGGTGTGCCAGATCGAGCGCGAGAAGGTTGGCATCGCCTCAAGCTTTTATAATCACTCTAGATCTTCTCTGCGCACTTGTATCCGAGCAGAATGCTAATGCACACTGTTTAAGGTCCCTCCGAAGATCGTATACTTTTGTAACTGGAGAAGAAAGGAAACGTAAAGTGGTAACGTTGTGAACTGTGCAGGAGGACTTGAAGTCCCAGGTGCAGGCGTACAAGAAGCAGCTGAAGGAGACGACGGCGCAGCAGGGCGCGGGGCAGGACCGGCTGGCGGCGGCGGCGGGCTCGCTGCGCGCGCTCAGCGACGACAAGGCCAAGCTGCAGGCCGCGCTCGGACAGAAGGACGCGCAGCTCAACGTGCTCGTGAGTACGCGCACTACTCTCACTAGGGAAGTAAAAATATGTGAGGCGTTTTTATAGTCACAGTAATCAGTAGACAAAATAAGTTTAGGAACCTTCAATCTCACGAATGCAGGTAACGCAAAAAAAATTGATTACAGAACGAGTCGATCCAGGCCAAGACCGCGGAGATCAGCTCTCTGCGAGACAAGATCGTGTCGCTGGAGGCGACGTCGTCCGCCGTCAACGAGGAGAAGATACAGAGCGAGGTAAGGGACGGTGGCATGGATGTATAACGTCGGTGTTTATTACATTTAAAGAGCGGTCAGGTTTCAGTGGTGTGCTCGACTAGTCGAATAATACAGCGTCCAACCGGACGCGATGTGTTCGTTTGCAGAAAAAGTGCGAGAGTCTGCGGCAGCAGGTGTCGTGCCTGAGCAGCGAGGCGGGCGCGGCGCGCGAGGCGCTGAGCGCGGCCGAGGCGCGGGCCGCTCGCCTCGAGCTGCGCCTGGCCGCCGCCGCCGGGGACGCCACGCGCGCCCGGCACGACCTCGCCGACCAGCGCGCCAAGGCGCAGGTCAGCTACCTCTATTTATATGTCTTTTTTTATCGAACGACCTAAATGATAGCTTCGTTTCAATAATAATGCTTGGCGTTGCACGTTCGGCAGAAAATACAAGAGCAGTGCGAGAAGTACGCGCGCAGCGTGGCGGCGCTGGAGGACCGCTGCGGCTCGCTGAAGGGCACGGTGGAGCAGCTGTCGGGCTCGCTGCAGCGCGCCGCCGCGGCCGAGGCCGAGCTGCGCGCGCACCTCGCCAAGCTGCAGCGCCAGTACCAGGACGCCAAGAACAGCGACAACGCTAACCTGGAAAAGCTCAGAGGACTTCAAAAGACTCTGACGAATTGCGAGAACGAGAAGCGCGTGTTCAGCGAGAAGCTGGACAGCGCCAAGATGGCGCTGGGCGAGCTGAAGCGCGTCAACGGCGGCCTGGAGGACCAGGTGCACCGCCTCACCGCGCAGCTCGCCGCGCTCGAGGTGCAGAGGTAGGTACCCCTCCTCGTCCCTCCCCCCGCGGCGCCCGCCGCCCCGCCGCCCCGCAGGCGAGAGATAGTAACGTGTGGTGTGGTGTGTGCGGTCAGGTCGAGCCTGGAGTCGCAGCTGCGCGTGTCGTCGTGGGAGGGCAAGCCGCCCGCCGACTGCGAGCTGGAGCGGGAGCTGCACGCGCTGCAGCGGGAGAGGGCCGAACTCAAGGTACCAATCATCTTTCAGCTTCTCTATGGTACATGTCACTTGAAATTACTTATTTTTACTTGCTTCATAATTGAGGCCTTTAACGCGATATCGCACCCACAGATGGCCGTAAAGGCATCTAAAACATATTCCCAACTGAAAAAGGCGTATTGCCGACTTTACAGTTGTAATTAGCTCGTAAGCTGCCAGAATTACATAATATGATAATGAAATAAAGATCTCATCAAAAACGTATATTATTAATTGAAAAAGGACATCCAAATAAAGCTGTAAAGTGATAGGTACTTAGTTTTGTTATTAGGTAAATACTAACAAGCACATGCTTATTTTAAATTTTCTACGGCATCTGGAACGGGGTTAGAGTTTTGAGCTATCTATAGGTCGGTCAATGATACAAATTACGTTTTTTGGACGTTAATGTCTACATAATATTTTGAGTAGGTGTGTATTTTGTATGTATCTATTCTTGTAAGTCTCATAAGTTATGAATAGATTTGGATTTATAAGTGGTTCAAAAGCGGCTTCAACTTTGCTTGATACGCCGTTGCGTTTAAATATGACGGTGTACGGAGTGGTGTCCGCAGGCGAAGTGCGACGTGCTGTCAGAGTCTGTGCGCAAGATGGAGCTGGACCGCCGCGCCGCGCCGCGCTCCCGCAGCCACGACCGCCTCTCCGCCGCCGCGCCCTACTACCTCGACGTCGACTCGGGTCAGTGCCAACCGCCAGCCCATGACTAGCAGCCCACTTCTGGACATAGGCCTTCCGCAACGCGCACTACGACGATCGCCCTTGCAGAAGCTAGTTACGGAGGGTTCTTGTTGGGGAGCGTGACAGTTGTTGTGGTTAATGGTACGGGGGAGGCTGCTGCCTGTTCCCATCAGTGGCGTGCACACCATATAGGCAAAAAGACACTGCCTACCTTGGTATTTTGGCTTCCCGACGTAATAATAAAGTATATATAATAGAGTTATTTCTATTCTTTTTTTTGTTGTACTCACGACATAGGCTAACGAAGGTCCTGTGTTTTGTGGGTGAGTAGATATGTAAGTAGGTAGACCTATATTTCGTAAAGACAAGTTACCTATATACATAGGTGTCAATCCTTGGGGATTACTGCCTACCTTGTCGTAAAAGCCCGTGCACGCCACTGGTACCTATATGTATATGTATCACTATTTCGTCGGCTTTTCCATAACCAACCGGAAAAGGGTTGTATTTAAGCCGAAACTCCACACGGCCGCTATGGCATTCACAGGAAACGTAAAGTACCCGTAAATTTCGAAACTGATTATTTATCAAGATGCAATGTGAAAAGTCTGATTGCAATGTGTTTAAATTTAGTGCCGCTATATCTTTATTTAAATTGTACATTGTGGCTACATTGCGATGTAAATATCATGTGATGTCGTCGTTGTTTGTTTCAAGTGCGACCTGATGTCTAGAGCAGTGTGTGTGCATGTCCCCAGGCGACTCGTCGCAGGAGCTGGGTACGTCGGGCACGGGTGGCACGGGGGGTGTCGGCGGGGTGGGCGGGGCCGGGGGGCGGGCGGGTTGGAGGCGCGGTGCGGGTGCCGCGCGGGGGGCGGGGCGTGCCCGGCGCTCACGCTGCTGCAGTTGGAGAACCGTGACCTCAAGATGAAGATACGCCGCCTCGAGAAACAGCTCACTGACAAGGTCTGCTTCTGTGCTTTGCTTACATTATGTACACCTGTTCGCGGGCTCTGTTATTGAGTTGACTGCAAATTCATAAGTTGACATATTTCTAGCAGAGTACTGCGGGTGTGCAGATCTTCAGTTTGTTTTTTCTTTATTGATAACAATAATTATTGACTTCGTCGTGCTCTCTAAAGTCATTGTATTTTAAAATGATGATAGTGCTAACTTGGTAATCGAATTGTCTTTTGAAAGTTCAGCTTTACGTGTAGTCAATAATCAAAACTTCATGGAAAAGAGACTACAGAATGCAGAATTAAACATTATATGTGATAAAAAGAAATCTATTAAAAATAAGGTTCTCTTCTTTACTTTATCGAGGTTATTTTTCATCATCAGCACATTATTACATTAATTCACTCACTTTTGAGCTATTTTGTGTGTGTAGGAGTTGGAGTTGGAAGCGGCGCGGTCTCGGGCGAGCGTGGAAGCGCTGGGCGGGCGGGGGTCGCTGGGCGGGCTGGGCGGGGTGGGCGCGGAGCAGGTGCGCGACGCCGCGCACCGCCAGCACTGCGCGCGACTCGAGGCGCAGGTACCTCTCCACAACACATCGAAAAAATAACAAAAATAGCACTTTCCAGGCACAGCATGAGTTGCCTAATATTGTTTTACCTATTTTTTAGCGTCAAGTCCCTAGCTCGTACCTGCCTGACGGGTGAGACCCATGGTTCAACGAACTAAGGATTAAGGATACGTGAGGGCTACGGTTCGATTATTCCAGGATTTAGAGTGTGGTGGTGGTGACGGTAAAATATACAGTCTCTATATCCTGGGGCTTCTCTTCGATTGCTGTATCTTGGACGTGGTGTTATGTAAGTGTTCTGATGCGATGTGTACCTACACCGTTTCTTCGGCGTATACGGCGGGTGTTGCGACGCCCTCGGCTGGGATATCGTTGTACAACACGTAGCATATCAATGAGCTGCAGCTGCCTTGTGGCGTTAAGGCATACGTCGGAGCTGTGCCCCTCTACCAGCACTCGGAACTACCTATCCTTGAGAAACGATGGGGCGTCGGCTTGTAACTTGTGCAGCAAGTTGGCGTGCCAGGTGAGGAGCAAAACCTTTTCCCATGTCCAAAAACATTGCAACCGCGAGCTGGTCTAGTTAACGGCATTGTGGTCAGATAATGGATACAATGATAGCCATTTTTTAGCAATTGTACCGTGGGCACTATTTGTAACTTGTAATATCTTATTACAATAGTAATAGCTGCTGAATGTTGTTGTGTTTATCTAAAGGAAGACGGCAAATAGGCTCGCGAGTGGTCCACATATTGGTCAGCATGCAATTTTCCAATCAGGTGCAGCCGGCAGTAATCTTTCAATTAGAAGTAAGTGATTTGCGCATGCAGTGCCCGTGCCCGCTATTACTCCACTTATTTATAGGTACTTGTTTATTTATTTTCTTTTATTTTTATACTTTCGAAAATATTGATTTATTACCTGCCAAAACATTAGTTATACTTTCATCTGTGACCCTGTCATTTATGCTAAAAAACATGAAATAAATAAAATATTTTTTAAACTTTTGTTTCGTAATAGACATGGAATGATAGATCGATAGGTAGGTACATAATCGTTAATCATAAGAACAGGGACCAAGAGTGGACACTATTCAGTGAGAATAAGTTCATAAGAATAAGAAATTAAACAATCTAACAAGTAATGGAACCAAATATAACTAATATTTAGTTCGTAATGACAATAGAATCACAGTTCATCTTGGAACTTGTAACTGTTATTTACGAATAAACATACTTATTTTCATTTTCAGTCTTAATTTAATTTTTGTCAAATAAAGTATTTCACACAGTTTGAACTAAGTATATACATTAATTATCATTCTCGTCTTATCTTACTTACACAAGACAGTGTGCCCAATCTTTGCATTCGACAATGACCACACGAAACCTAGCTTGCTGACATTGTTTCAAAGTAGTGACAAAAGTTAGGAACTTAAATAAAACGGGGCAGAGTGGGGCACCTTTAAGAGTATCCCACTTCGCCCCTTCAGTGTACCCCACTATGCCCCACGGATACTTGTATTATAAGACACCGTGGCGCAATGTTACCTATTCGTCATTAGTTTCCGAATATAAAACACTAACGGTGTTATTCACAGACGTTGCACTAACCCCGGGCCAGAGTTAGCCAACAATCTAGACTGCGGGCTAGCACTGGTTTACGGAAAGGTATATTCCTAGTGACAGACTAGGGATAACCCACAGGTTAAGGTAGGTTTAAGGTACGATAAACCGAGGGGTTGCCTAGTTTATCGGTGGACTAACTAGAAAACGTCACGAAATGTCAATGTCAAGTTGTCAAATAAACTGGCGTGTAAACCTAAACTACAGGCTACCAAACCCAGCCATTGCCCCTGGTTTAGCGATACGTCTCTGAATAACACTATAAATCTATGAGGCAATGCAATAGATTAGAGCCAGCCCTACCAAATAGGTTACGAAAGAAATATGAACGTTTTTCATTGCGTTTAAAAAAGTAGTTTTTTTTTTACGAATAGATCATTTCTGACATTATTCATGTTTTTAACCCTGCATCAGTCGCGTTAGTCGAAGTAGCGTAAGTGGTGTTCAATGTTCATATCGTGGATTACGTGGACATGTTATGTAGATCAGTTTAGAAATTACAATAAACGCTTTATCTGTAATCAACAATTTATTATTTTCCGCGTATCATAGTATCTTTAAGCAATAACCAACAATCAAAAAAAATAACTCCTCGTTTATAACAAACATGAATAAAAAGAATTATCTTCTGTTTCGCGCTTTTCCAGACACACTACTACAGAACTCTGTAGGTAATGAATAAGTGTGTAATGAATAAGTGTGTAATGAACAAGTGTGCTCCATCGTAGACCACATCGCTGCTTAACATCAGGCAGGATGGTGGTCAAACGCATGTTCATAAAAAGGTAGGTAGATATTACACCTACGACTGTGGAAAAGCGCGAAACAGAAGACAATTTTTTGAAGAGCAGTTGTTACTTTCTCTTCGTTGATTCTGAAGTCGTCAATGGATGGCTTTGTTCTTGTGGTTCGCTAATCGATCTGTCTTGCTACAAGTAGGTCTTAGAACTTCAACATTGTGTATGCATAGATTACATGTGTAATACACGCGTCCACCCTAGGGTTAAATTCTTGACAACATGGCGTGGGTTCGCAGCGGAGTGCAACGACGTATTTAGAAACGTGTTCGTTGCTTAGTTAACCGCCAAGTAGGTCCCCGCTATGCCTAGGTACCTATAGTAACAAATGGTAGTAGTAAGTATTGTGTGCGGTGATTGGCAGGTGTCGTCATTGCGGCAGCAGCTGTCGGCGGAGATCCGGCGGCGGCAGGCGTACGTGGCGCGCAGCGGCCGCGCTGCCTGCGACGTGCGCCGCCTGCACGCCGCGCTCGGCGACTCGTTGCGCACCGTGCACCAGGTAGGTGCCCCCGTGCCCGTCTGCACTGCCCCTTGTCCACTCACTGTACAGTGAGCCGCACTAACCAGTACCGTCTCGGCCACGTTGCAGGACCCGGCGCTGAGCCCCTACAAGCTGGAGCAGGAGGCGCGCAAGCTGGACAGTACGCTCGCGCACAGCCTGCCGCCGCTCAACGACTCCTACGACTCCTCCAAATAAACTCCTAACCGATACCGTCTAGATCGGCTCCTTTGTTAAATTTATGTAGTAGGTGGCGTCACTGTAGCAGTCAAATGTTCGGACTTGCCGCCATCACTGTGGTTAGGGCTAGGCAGAGAATTATTGTCACTTGTAAGTAGCTCTCCAGGTTTACGCCTAAAAACGAATGTCGCCGTTTAGGGGAAAATACTTCTCAGTACCTAGCGACCTAAAGTTTATCGATGATAGTAGTCAAAGTTAAGTCCGGACTTGCACAAAAATGTAATGTAAGGATTTTTTGACAGTTGGTAGCTCTTAGCCCGTGACGTAGGTATCTACATACATAGGTAGAGATTATACCCGAGACAAATGAAGTGTGCCAGCTTGATTTTACATTGATTTTAGATATCAAGTTACCGTTGCCTTTCCCACACACTGAATTATTGTAGTCTGACGTAATAATTAGAATCGCAGTTTATTGTTATTATAGTAAAATCCACATATACCGTAACCACTACTCGTAGTGGCTGCACACTGGGTGAAGAAAGGCCAACATTCGTAAATAGTAAAGACAACCACTAGTAGCTGCCTACTGATAATACTAACAGCGGTTTGTCTGCGAGTAACGATATAAAATGTTCTTCAATTCTATGTTTAGTGTGTAGACAACAAGTGCCCAAACTCATCTGTAAATTGGGGTCACCAATTACCATAATATTGGGCGACGCGGGGGCGGCTGTTCCACGAGTAGCGCAGCAGTAGGTTTTAAATTACAATATTATGCATATAATTATACCTACTTTAAGTAGGTAGTTACATATCTACTGCCGAAATGTTTCAATACTGCTGTAGAAAGTAGGTAATGGGTAAACCTACCTACCTTATCACAGTCGAAAGAGCGATAAAAAGTGTGAACAGAACACATTGTAATTCGTCACCGTACAATGACGCGCCATTTTTATCTTTTCAAGCAGTGCGCGCTCTAATTCGTGAATTGATGCGGCGACCTCCCACAATGTCATAGCTGCGCTACATGTTTAGGATAATACTCTCCCGCTGTCTGCTGTTTATACTTATTTAATGCAAAACATGTTGGTCTCAACCTAATTTTTTCTCTAGTCAATAATGTATAAGTAAAGCAATTTGTTAAATGAACCGTCCATAGAAATGTTAAGACTTAATGAAAATATTGTTTAAGAGTAGTATTATTATTGTACCTACTTATAGATATTTATATTGCCTACCTGCCTATAAACCTAGATGTAAGTAGGTAGGTAAATATTTATTTATTTAGAGGCCCTTGTATCCTAGTCATCTAGAGGTTGGTTTTTATACAAGTATTATTTTATTAAAAATGTATTTTACGGGTTATACGTAGGTGGCTGTAATGTTTACGGACCCACTTCCCTAAGTATTATAAATGGGCTAATTCGCCTTGTTCCTTTTTTGTAAGTTAAATCATGTGGGTTCCTCCTTCAAAAGATTAAACATATGGTCCGTCTGTCAAAGCTACCTATAATTACTTTGTCGTACGTATTACACCAATAACGCACTGCCCCTTTATTGTTGTACGTATCTCTTCAGACTCCTGTTATTTATTAGAAAACAATGACCGGGGTATTAACAGTGCACGGTGGTGATCAGTGCGCGTCTCTGCCGCTGGTGGCGAGCTGGGGGCCAGCGGGCGATGCTCGTGGAGCCGTCGGCCGCGATAAGGCGGCTATCTTCCGGTGACACCGCGGGTGGGGTCACTGATAAAAATAGCTCTACAAAATAAACCATGCATTCAAAGCTTTAGAAGTTTTCTCCTCGTCCATTGTATGTAGATTGCACAGATTCACAGGTCCCCCCACGACTTATAGATGTGTCATACCATGGTCGACCTTTACCTACTTTTACTATGAAAACCTGTTCCAGACTACATTGTGAACTCGGTCTAACCGTTAGATCTAGTCTCATTCTATGCTAGTCCTACGGTCAATGGTAATTAGACACTTGATTTGCAATATACACTAGAGATTCCCTTGTCATGTAAATGTTAGGGTGCGTTCACAGCCACTTGATTATTACTGTTCCAGTGGACATCTACTGGTTAGTTAGCACTTAACAAGTAGGCAGGTACATATTTTGTAACAGTTTATTTACCGTACGTACTTGCAAACGTACCTACATAGTGTAGAAATCATATTCGGATGCGTACATGGTAACACGCGTCGTTTACCTCTCCATTTATTGATGAACGCACCCTTAGTCTTCGCTTATTATGATAATTTGCGCTGGACTGTGTCAATTCTTGTGTTACTAGAATATCGACATATGACCAGCACGACAGTGCCATTGCTTTATTAATGTTTCAATACTACCTACTGTATTATTATATGTAAGTATTTAGAAAAGTTGCCTACTTACCAAACTTGTAATAGGTGGGTACCTTTTAAATATGAGACACAATTTTCTCACATTGCAATGTAAAAAAAAAGAATAAATTCCTATTTACCTAGGTAATTTGTCTTTTATTGATGAACAATTGAGGACTGTCGGAGCAATATACTTTTTAAAACGTGCTTGTGATCCACTGAGCTTTCAAACTATGGGTTAATTAGGTATTTGACCGATCCTAGTTGATTCGATACCCATATATACATATATAAAAGTACCAGAAGTGTATCGCTATGACAGAACTTGACTACCTACCCTACATAAATATGTATGTATAACTAAGGCGGAACCATACCATTGTCACATACGTACTTAAACATATGAGTATGCATTTTTGTCTATGAACAATAATTAAAAATAACGAGCTGTTAAAATTACCTATAGGGAGGTACCAACTGGTGAGATTATTTCAAAAGGTAAAGCAAGAATTTTGTTCATACAGTAGCTTGCATAAAAATTCGCCTGCGCCTTAAGTAGGTTTAGTGATCTGGTTAAGTATTTCCCCAGTGGAACTGCACAGTAAGTGTAACTAATAGGTACTACTAACCAGTGGCGTGCCCTGGCTTTTACAAGGTAGGCAGTAATCCCCACAGATTGACACATGTATAAGTAACTTGTCTTTACGAAATATAAGTACCTACTTACTCACCCACAAAACACAGGACCTTCGTTAGCCTGTGTCGTGAGCACAACAAAAAAAGATGTAGCAATAACTCTATTATTAGGTCGGGAAGCCAAAATACTAAGGTAGGCAGTGTCTTTTTGCCTATATGATGTGCACGCCACTGCCCACTTTTGCAGTAGTTAAGTATGCAATATCTCAAGAAAGGAAATCAACATTTAAAAAGTCAGACACTCGATATTTTACATTCGATTTTAACTTTATTCCGGTTGTAGATCATAATGGAGCTGGGAACCAACGCACTATGATCGATCTAAAAAAAATACTAAGTACCTGGAAGGGGATAAGGGCCTAATTTTTACTACTGAAAGTTACTAATACAGTTCATATTATTGTTAAAAACAAAATGAAGTAATATAAAATTAAAAGTTACACATACATGTTTGAATCAGCAAATATGACAGAAGGCAATTTACCTCATTTAATTCTATTAAAACACGCGCCATGTTTTATTGAGCCGCCGCCGCCGCCGACGACGTGGGGCGTGAGTCTCATGGGACTGCAACTGACTCACACACTACACTAATGTAAATGGAATGTTAACTTTTTGTACAAAATGAAAGGCTTCAATTGTAATATTTAAAATTGGTTTTATTGATAATTTGCAAAAGAAATTATAGTTATTGTATATGTCGATTATGAATAAAAAAAAGAGAAATATACAAGTCCTCATTTGCACATTACTTATATAAAAATATAATTCAACTCAGATCAAAGTTGTTACCAATATCCTTGTGCAAGTACCTTACCTCAACAGAAAAGCAGGAAACGGTGGAAATATCTAATTCCGTAACATTACTTTGAACACCTATAAATGTATTATGATTAACAAAGTTTAGTAAATTAAACATAAGTTGGTACATATTGAATGAATGAGTGATGCCATAATAATAAAACTATAATTCTTTACAATAACGATATTATTTACTTCTGAGGGCAGGGTTTATTATTAGTGACTGCTGTGTTAGTGCAGTGGGCTGCTGATGGGCTACATGCATGATGGTAGTCTAACACACTCGCGACACTACGCCCCACACTGTGGGCCAATCAGCCCTAACAATCAACACTATGACATGTTCAAACATTACTGATTCCTAACAGTACAGCATTTTCAACCTTCTCATTAATTATATAACAAGACAATAATATATCTGAAAAAATTTAATGTACCTTAATTATAAACATTTCCCATGGGCTCAGGCGTGCGGGCCCACAACCTGGTCCTCTTCAAAGTACTTTGCTACACTCCTACTGTCCAGAAGCTCAAATTATTGCTTTGATCATAAATCAAACAATTATGTTATTGTACATATTCTATGAGTAAACTAAATACACTTTTTATCCAAACATGTAAAGTACTACAAAATCCTTGAAATATCCAAACACCTATAGCTGAAACTACTGTTATTGTATGTATTTCATAAATTGCATCAAATGGCAGTTACAATCTTCAATTTGCTAACAATGTCATTAAAATATTCAAAATTGTTAGCAATTTTAATTCCAATTACTAGTTATAATATTATATAATATTTCTATAATTCAAAGATTAGCTTTACACAATAACAGCCAGGGCACAATGCTTATTGTAACAGAATCACGAATTCCTTCAATTGACCCACCTACTGAGAGCAAAGATCTCCATTTGTAGCAACAACTTTCTGACCCATGTTACATAGGACTAAGCTCACAAGTGCTTAATCAATTATAACTGCTGTATCTTGGCCATGTACGGACCTGTATGCAGTCCGGAAATAATTTTACATGGACCTGCATAAGATGAAGGCTTAGGAGTTATATTATGTTTATGGCCTACACAACCATTACCATTTTTGTGAAGCAGTTTCAAAACTCTTCACTATAAATTATTACCTAGTTTCATTTTTAATTATGAATTAGAGGAATTTGGGACTGGACAAGACAATTCCTACTGCACATTTCTTGAACTGTTAAAAAGGTGATTTGTAAACTTCTGAACCACCGCAACATACACTCATTACAATGGAATAGGTAGAGCAAAAGACATACAGAATTAAATACTCTTCATAATTTTTTTGAGCATAATAAAAGAAATTTCGTCAAGGAAAGTTTTACAACAATACTGCATGTCTTTAGCTTAGCGAGATGATCAATATCATCAAATGCACTTTCAAAATGCTAGTTAATATGGAGAAGCAATTTGTTGCTCAACACATGCCTAGGTTAACATTGGGAATTTGTGAAGAGCCAAATCTGGGTAAGAGAAGTCTTTCAAATTGTTAAATATTTATACCTAATCGCTTGGGAGAGCCTCACACAACTCACCCATTAAAGGAGGACACATCTGTTTTTTCGTTTCACACCACTATCACTTTTTGGTGACTTTTTGTTGATTTGTCGAACTAAATCATAGAAAACATCGTTGACATTGATTTTGGCTTTGGCGGAGGTCTCCATGAAGGCGCAGCTAAAGTGGTTCGCCAAGCTGGCGCCCTGCTCCTTCCCAACTACACGCTCAGCTTCCAGGTCACACTTGTTGCCCACCAGCACCATCGGCACGTCATCTTTGTCTTTCACCCGAAGGATCTGCTCTCGTAAGTCTTGTAGATCATTGAACGTCGATTGTGCTGTGATCGAATAGACCAAAACGAATCCCTGACCGTTTTTCATGTATAAATCTCGCATGGCTGTGAACTGTTCGGTTCCCGCGGTATCTAGAATTTCCAGCATACATTGGCTTCCATCTACTTCCACTTGCTTCCGATAACTATCCTCAATAGTAGGATCGTATTTCTCGACAAAGATGCCTTGGACAAACTGCACTGTCAACGCGGACTTTCCCACGCCTCCACTTCCTAATACGACTATTTTGTATTCACGCATTATTTTATCTTTTATATCACTTGTGTGTCTGTAATGAAAAATAAAGTTCAAATTGCTAATAAGCACATTTAACTAGTAAAATATTGCAAAAAAGCTACAATTAAACCACCATGACACCGTTAGCAAGGGCGATGGCTCATTTTTTGGTGTTGCCACAAGAAAAAATACAATCTCAACAGGAAATCCTTTTTACGTTCAAAAACTTTTTCTCCTTCATTTCTCTACCTATACAACGCAAGAAAATAATATTGCTGCCGCATTGCAGAATATACGTCTCACTACGCCAGACGAACGGAAAATACGTCCATTGTGGGTCGGTCACCGTGCCAATAAAAATTGACATCCTCATAATATGCTGCGTAAAGTGTCTCGATTCGCAGTCGTAAGTGGGTTTGAGTGCGGCTATGCTTTAGAGGCGCGTAGTGTAGGTACACAATACGTTGTTCTTATTGTACTATTATCTGGCACTAAACTTTTGACCAAACATTGAACGGACGTTCAAATAAATATATTATAATGAGATTTCTAAAAAAATCTATCTGTCAAAGATAGTTTAAGAAGAAAGAGAGGCAACTAGGATCATCAACTACTTTATTCTCAGACCAAAAACAACTAAACATGCAATACGATACTGACGTTAAGAATAAAACGAGACAACAATATGAAAATCTTCCCGGAGTGAAAGAGTAAGGGACAATATTTTCTGCGTAGCAGAGTAATTCTGCATACAAACTGTCAAATTGGTTGTAAAAGTGCCAGTTTGGATCCAGAAGTTCCATACATTTTGGTAGGAAAGGGACAGATTGAAGGTTAGGACTGCAAGTCTATATTTTGTGTTTGGTCTGAGACTTTATTCTATCATTCGGACTTAAAGTGCAAGTCCGAAGACGAATGATTTATTTTGTACAGAAAACTTTTTACTTAACTAACTTTGTATGTTACACAATTATCACGTTTTCGACATTCGAAAAACTAAAGTAATATACATTTGTTGAAGTAATTCTTTAATAGTAATTGTTTGATACGAAAACACAATATTTGACTACGGAATTAGTATGTATTACATACAACTGGAAGGATTACTTGTAAAATGTGGACAAAGAAAGGACAAGGGCATATTCATGTCTATGATAATAAAATCCTTTTGTTTAAACTTTATCTAATTTAACTTTATTTAACCAATTTCCGGAAAGTTGCATGTAGATCATTTTGCGAAAAATAAGGCCATAAAGAAGTTTCACTTCTTACGTGTGTACACTAGTACACGCAAACATTTTTATTAAAGAAAATTAATAGTTTCTGATTTGACAATTTTGTTTACAAAGTGTTCTGTGATCGCAACAAGAACAGCAATAGAAATATTATCTATATTGACTCTCGCGCTTTTTCCATTGTATTTTCGCGTAATTACTGGACGTTCTACGATTGTTCTGATTTCCCAGTTACCTCGATAGTTTTTTTGGATTGATATTTTTCCTACTGCCAAAGATTTGAAACATCATCGCGAGATGCATCAATTGTGGTGTAGCTACATATACTAAGGAGGCATCTCACATCTTCTTTTCCTGAACTTCTGCTCACTATCTTAGCGGGATGGTTAATAATCGATTTGAGTATTCAATCCAGGTAACCTAAAATCTAGTATCTGGAATTTCTAGTAGGTACCCATTACTAAAACATTAGTTACTCATTACATAAACGGATCGGGATGATGGACGAATTGATTGAAATATCTAGACAGGTGACGAAACGTCTATGCACGGTATAGTCATCACAAGTAGGAAAAGTGCCTTAAAACTACAACATAACAATGTTACGTGCATTGCACAGAGCCAACCTGTTAATACTACTGGCAAAGTCAAATTCAAAGTCAAAATCATTTATTTCATCGTTATAAGTGCTATAACATACAGATAATACAGTAGCATAACATAAAGCTTGATGAACGTCATTTATGACTTTAAAACAAAAATAATCGTCCCCATTAGGTTAGGGCCCTATCAGGTTTAACAAGCCCTTGCTTATTTTATTTATTTTTTATTTATTTAATTTGGATAACCAACAAGGTCGTACACTAAACATAATAGTACTTATAAAACATTAAATAACAATCATGGCAAGTGCCGCCTTAATTAAAGGC
>SJJU01003585.1:0-16367 GCA_012932125.1 Conopomorpha cramerella
TTCAACCGCAATAGGTACCTGTTCGACCGCAAAAGGTACCTGTTCAACCGCAATAGGTACCTGTTCGACCGCAAAAGGTACCTGTTCAACCGCAATAGGTACCTGTTCGACCGCAAAAGGTACCTGTTCAACCGCAATAGGTACCTGTTCGACCGCAAAAGGTACATGTTCAAGCGTTACACTGAGTGCCACATTCCGAAAGTAAAATCAATGCACAGGTATTATGCGTTGGGCGCATTCGCCTCTTTTCGACACTCGCCATTAGAGTGAGACAAAGCAAAAAACTTACCAGAGTAGTGCTTCGTTCACGTTTCATAATACGGGAATAAGATACATTGATAAATATATATTATGTCGATATCGTTTTATTTTCGAGAACCCGCAATTTCATATAACATTTATGCGGCTAGAATAAATCGTTAGAAAATATTACTTACTTACTTCCTTTGATGTATTATGATCCATCACATCAAAGTATGCTATTTCTCATAATATCTCATATTTCCCGGATCCTTTTATTGGAATAAGATCATTGAATAATACGGATGTACTTACGATTGTATATATTATTAAACGAACATATTACTAAACGTATTTTTAACCCTTTCGGGTACGCAACCCGTCGACGCGACGCCATAACAATGACATTGAATCTACTTACAGGCTGTCGATATTTTCAGAGTAAACGAAGAAGTAGTTGCATGAGGTCGGCGGCGTTCTAAAGTTAATAATGACCAAATCCATACGGCTTACATTACAACTTTAGATCAATGATCACGTACCTTACGTGACGATTACGTATGGATGTGAAATGAGTCGCAAGGACTCATCATGATAATTATATTCTTTAAAGAAACGTGCACAGACATTGTATTAAAAGTGTATACCAAGTATTACCTAGAAACGTGAGCTGAAAGCTTATATTTGACTAGTGGACGCCCATTTCGTAGTAGTACCTGCATCCCAAATTTCAAGCGTCTAACTTGAGCGGTTTAGATTTTTCATACAAAATAATTTTCTCGTTAATTCCCGGTCCCGTGGGAATTTCTGAAATTCCTTTCTTAGTGCACCTTTCAAGTGCCTAAGTTTAGCCGACTGGGCTGTGCGTTGATATGTCGGTCAGTGAGTTTTTGCTTTTATATACACACATCAAAAGTGTCTAGGCATCAAGTACCTACACTTTTAAAAGATTGCAATTAAGAATATATTTTACAAAAACTGAATTCATTCATAATTTATTCAAAATGTGGTGATAAGTCATTGATACAGGCATTGGGAATTAGGTAGGAGACCAATCCAGAAGATTATATTTTTTTAGAGCTCAAAATGTTCTTGATCCCTAGACACTTTTGATGTGTGTATTTAGACTAATTTCGCGCCACATACTTCTATAACATATACCTATAATATGTGTTTTGAAATCTGTATTAGAGGCGTACGCACGATGGGAAACATCGTGATGGAATCCGCACATTTACCAAAAGTTTTGTGAACCTTCTAAGTGTGATAGGTCACGTTGTGTTAATAACGTTTGGTGAGATGTTTATTTAGTGCTTCTATCGTATCGTCTCTGGGGCGTGCACTCTCATTAACGCTTTCTTTCTCGCTTCAACAAATAGCAATTCTGAGCGACAAAAAAGGACGGAGCGACGGAAAAAACTCCACTATGCCAGATTGAGTTCAATTCGTAAATCCAATGAACCAGTATCAAAGATGAATTATTAAACAGGAAACCGGAATTCAGTAGTACGCCTAATAGTTTGCTCCTACCCTCACGCCATTACTGTAATGGTAAAGTCACCGCTGAAAATTATTATACACTAATAATTATTCTTACAAACTATAGGGTGTTATAGTTTGTATGAAATACTGAAATTACTATATAGCAACGCCGTCCGTTAGTGTATAATAATTTTCAGCGGTGACTTTACCATTACAGAAATCGCGGGGCGTCCACTTGTTACATATAAATGCCAACTTATGTGAATATCGGTAGCATTGGTGAAGAGTTCATTGGGAACAAACATCATGACACTGGATTTTTATATATTAAGATTAGATTGTTCATTACATTACCTAAAAAAACAATTAGTTGAAACTAACGGACACACGTGAATGATGCATTACGTGTACATAGTTAGATACGTGTGCAGTTTCCTATTAGTTTGGCATAAAATATTGTTTTCGGGAGACCGGTCGCTGTGGCAGCGTGGTACTTCGATAAATAACCGCAGATACGCGGTAATGTCCCGCACCGCTACGAAACGGAAGTGCTAAGCTAGCGCTTCACCCGGCTGAGTCTCATAGGTGAGATAAGTGCCATTTTCGTTGCTAAAGCAAACTGCGAATAGGTATAAGGAATTCGAATCGGTACGGGTTTCGGGAAGGTGGCGTGAAAAGTACTCGAAACCGGAGGGCATGTATGAAAAGATGAATGAATGTAGATAAAGCGAAAGGTACAATATGTCAGGATCGTGACAATTGGAGATCTGTAGTCTCCGCCTACCCCTCTGGGACAGGAATGCAGTGTATGTATGTACGGACATTGACGTGACATTGATCAAGCTTTGTGTTCTGCTTCTGTGTATAAATAAATATATTTACTTAACGATAAAAAAGCCAGTGACGTTATTTTCATAATCACACTAATATTAAACGTTTATTTGGATGGCTGTATATACTTAGTTAGCACTAACTAACTGTTATTTAGCGCGACTCCGTCCGCGCGGAATTGGCGTCCCGTGTGAGGATTCGAACCTCAATCAATCAAAACAAAATGCAATCACTTCAACTTATATTGACCGTTGACCACTGAGCTATCAGCGCATGCAAGAAGCGTGTAAAATAATCCATCTGTATTTTAATGTACATTTTACAGTTTCATTTTAGATCTTCTGTGTATTTTACCTATCCTCAAGGAATTTTGGGATACATTTTAAAAGCATATA
Source organism: Conopomorpha cramerella (assembly GCA_012932125.1). NCBI lineage: Eukaryota > Metazoa > Arthropoda > Insecta > Lepidoptera > Gracillariidae > Conopomorpha > Conopomorpha cramerella. Next base: position 2,949 of record SJJU01003585.1, read on the forward strand.
TCTCCAGAACTCCTGAAAATTATCAACTAAAGAAAGTTTTGTTACGATACGTTCACCCGTTTGGGAATTTTTGTTTATGACGAGCCTACGGGAACCAAATTGAATTCCGGGATAAAAGTTAGCCTAAATATTATTCCAGTGTATAAGGTATCTGCGTGCCAAATTTCATCGAAATCTGTCCAGCCGTTTTAAGGTGATACGCGGACAAACAGACAGACAGATTTTTTTGCAAAAATATGAAATTCGGCTTCTGTAAAGGAACCAATGCACAGTTTTAGACCCTGAACAGTTTTATTATAAGTATAGATATAGATTAAAATTATATTATTATTATTATCATTAGCCCATACTTGTCCAGCAGTGGACAAGTATGGGCTGATGATGATGATGATAGATATAGATTAAGGAAAATATACAGCTGATAGTCACACCTTAACAGGTACTTAGTTATAGTATACGTTATACATTAGCCAAAGAAGTTTTCACTTTCAAAAGTCTATGTTACGATTTCACGCGAACTACCGAATGGGTTTTAACGATACTTTAAAATACAGCTTATAATATCAGAATAACACAGAGGTCATTATACAGATATATCCACGGGAAAAACTAGTTGTGGTCGCCTAACTCATGTAAACTATAACTATTTATTGTATTTTTTATAAATAAACTAGATGACATGGCAAACGTTGTTTTAAAAGTGAAACTTTTATTACATAGTCTCAAACTTTTTCCTCTGTGTGTTGCATGTCGCGTGACGGTCGGCCGCGGAGTAGGGAGTTTTCACTTTTACCGTGGTTTCGTAAAACCACACAACTTTTTCCAATAAACATTGTTAACAGTGTTTATCTGATATAATGTGCATGTATTACACATATGAACCTTCCTCAATAATAATTTTATCCACCAAACCGCATCAAAATCCGAATTTAAAGATCTAAGCATACATAGGGACAGACAGCGGGAGGCGACTTTGTTTTATACTATTTATGGATAAATAGCTGGCCATAAGCTCGAAGTCGCACAGCGTGCTATGGAAAGGGCTATGCGCGGAGTTTCCTCTGAAGGATCGAATCAGAAATGAAGTGATCCAACAGAGAACTAAAGTCATCGACATAGCTCATGGGTTTAGCAAGCTGAATTGGCAGTGGGCCGGCCATATTAGCCGTACCCCGCCGTAGCCGAGACCCCGTCTCGGCAAACGGAGTGTAGGACGTCCCCAGGCAAGGTCGACTGATGATATTATGTGCAAGATGGCTGGCAGAATCTGGATGCGAGAAGCCGAAAACAGCTCACAGTGGCGTGCGATTAGAGAGGCCTATCTCCAGCAGTGGACCAGTATGGGCTCATTATGATGATGATGGATAAATAAAAAAAATACACTTCACGCCTTTAATCCCAAAGAGGGGTTCACCGAGCGTATTTAACCCAACGTGACAGGGGGTGAGCCCATCGCCGTTATAGGGTTCACACATCTTGTGGTGTGCGGCTTTCATCACGATGTTGTCCTTCACCGTACGAGCGTTGCGTTGCGTACATAGGCTCTGAAAAAGAGTCCCATTGGTACAAGTCCAGTAGCCGGACTCGAACCCGGGACCTCCTGGTTACAAGTCAAGTATCCGACCAACTACAGACGCTCACTGGATAAATAAATAGACGGTAAAATGGAAATCAGGAGCTTTGTTTAAAAAAAAATCAACCAAAGAACGAAGAGAAACTCCCAAGACGAATCTACGAGACGACGATCATGAATAAAGTACTTGCGGCACCTCTTTCGTTTTCAACTATCTTTATCTTATTGATATTTTTTTTGAACTCCTCATCGAAAAGCGATTGATACAAAATAACAGTCTATTTGGAAAAAATAACATCTCGAATATTCAGAAGTTTATTTATTTTTATCGAAAGCTTCTCCGAAAACAAAAATAGAAACCAAATACTCATCTTCTTACTTGTAAATAGTCTTATTTTGCAATAATCTCCTTACCAACTAAAAAAATAATCATAAAATAGGTTCATAAATGAAGAAGTAATCAGCAGACAAACATTAAAAAAGATACCTATTATGTCGATTGAGAAAAAAATAGTTTTTTTAAGTCATTTAGAAAGAGACAAATAGCGCATATGCATGGATTATCTTTCAGAATACGAACCTGATATCTTATTCCGAAAATCTTTATAAAAATTCATATAGAAAACGAAAAACAATACAGTGAAACAAACGTGTGACAACGGCCGTAATTATGTTCTCAGTTTATACGTAAATTGAGTCATTATGATAAGTTCTTGACTCTGGCATTAAATAAAAATTGAGTTTTTGGAAATGTCTTGCGTCGTATAAACCTTTGTTTACTAGGCTACTTTATTAGGCTTTATTTGAGGACACGCGGCGGGTTGCGCGTATCGTCCGGCGCACATACATTTTGAATGCATCGATCCACAAAAACGATTATTAATGTATGGACGCCGGATTCGACGTGTGACATTGAATGAAGATTAGATGGCATCACAACCCCTTACGTAAAAAGGAAAAGTGTCCTAAACTGTCACCAAACTGGGAAGAGCAATATAAAGTGGCAGTATGAAGGTATTCAAGTCACGGGTTAACAGGTACCTAATGCACAAGTTTGCTCCATCGTAGACCATATCGCTGCTTAACATCAGAAATGATGGTGGTCAAACGCTTGTTCACCGCCTATAAAAAAATAGGTAATGTGTAATAATAATAATAATAAAAATAAATAAAGTGGTGACCAAGATCAACGATGTGACATGTCGAATACAGAGAACTCAACGAAGCCCATGCATGGTTGTGCACGTCGACCGGCTGGCCCGATACTATGAATATAATCATGCACGTTTTAGAAGGGGGTAGTGTTACGCCCGGGGGTCGAGAAACAACGACTAGAATGCCGTTGAAGTGCATCGAACATTCGAGGGGCCTAAATAATATTCCAGTATCCAGTCGAGGCATACAAAACACTGTGTCAATATGCGGCACACGGCAGTATTTTCGATACCGAAACAGCGTCTGCCCTACGGATGGACGCTCTCCATTCAATGTCCACAGCGCGACGCGGACTGCGTAGAAATTACAAATACTGAATATATGGTTTGTGCAATAAATGACGCCACGCGGTTTTGGCTTCCCTGTGTGTAGTATAGGCATCCCTTTGTGCTATCCTGGACTCTGGTCAAACTGACAAATTCCGGCCGAGCCCGCGCTGACTTCGCGAATTATTCATGGCAATTTTTCATAGAAAATCATGACGAACATTAACTGCTTTCATTTCTCTTGTGCGTTCACGAAAATGGAGCCGACTAAATGGGTAATTAATTTGTAACAAAGGTTAATATTGCGAAAACAAACTACGTTGTATAAAAATAAATAAGCACAGTTCACGCCTTAGGGGGATTTAGCTTAACTATATCTGTTAATAGTTCACAGTACTTTTTCCCTTAATGTTTATATGTATAAAAAAGGACTCTGTGCTTTAAGTACTAACTTTGCGCGTAGTATGAATATTAACCTGGTAAACGTTGTTTTGCCAATATACAATTACCAGAAAAACGCTGATACTACCTATTATATGCATGTATTATACACATAAACCATCCTCAATAACTGTTCTATCTACTGAAGAAAACCGCATCTAAATCTGTTGCGTATTTTTGAAGATCTAAGCATACATAGGCACAGACAGCGGGAGGCGACTTTGTATACTATGTATGATGCCAGTTATGTTTTTTTTTAACACATTGAACAAGCGTTTGGTGGTCAAATCCTGCAGATGTTAAGCAGCGTGTGGTCTACGATGCAGCACACTTGTTCATTAGGTACCTATTTATCCGCGACTTGAAGACTGTCACACCTGTACTGCGCAGGAAACACACTCTCCGGCAAGTCATTCCACTTCCTGGCGGTTCACACTATGAAAGTAGACGCAAACCGTTTGGTTCACGTCAATGGTATATCCACCTGGTATGGATGACGTTTTGCCGTTCTCCTGATGTCCTGTTGTAAAAACGCGATGGGGGTATTAAGTTATGCAACTCCGTAGCACACTCTCCGATAATTACTTCATTTTCCTTCTCTTTTAATTTCTATTTGCCCGGAAACATTGGCGCCTGCTGAAATTTACTCTCAATATATGTAACAGAAACTGTAAACATTGGCTGTAAAGGATACTTCCGACGAAAAACTAAAACGCAAGTAGGTATATATAAAGAGGCGTACAAAAACAAAACTTTCGTATGCCGTCACTGAACCTCACCTGTAATTTAACCCTTCGCTTTTTCGCAAAACAGGCGAAGCGAACTTATGAATATTTAACCGTGAAGTGCCCGGTTCTAAGCGAATTCGCTCCTACTTTACTTGCCAAATGCGAAACGGGAAGGTTGAAAATGGTAAACACAAATACACACACACACGACACACGTAAAAAAGCTCTCGATCAAAGTAATCTCCATCGCATCGGGCATCCAATGAATTCTAGATCAAACGCGCAAAACAAATAAGTTTTTCCCTTTCAATTTGACATTGATTTCCTTTAACTAAAACGTTCTGTTTGAACCATGTGAACGGGACACACTTTGAATAGAAAAGCATTTCTATTTACCTGCTACAGTGTCCTGCACAGAGGTTTATTTGTTGTGTCACAGTGAAACGTTCTGTTTGTACCACGTGAACGGGATGATGATCGTTATCAATATTTTTAACCGACTTCAGAAAAGAATAAGAGTCTCAATTGGACTCCATTTTTTAAATATATTCGTTACCTCATTACTTTGGACTGGCCGAACCTATTTGAATGATTCATTTTCTGTTTGAAACCTGGTGCTTCCAATGTAATCCAATTTAATTTGGGTTCTAAACAAATAAAGTAAATAATTGCCATATTTTTATTGTTTGACACAGAAAAAATTGAATCGAACTATTGAAACTCGAGTGAAGTCGCGGGACAAACCTAATAATCGAGCGTTCAGGGCATTAATGAAAGTTGAATGAAAAAATATCACCAGCCAACTTGGTATGTCGACGTTCGTTAATTTAAAATAATTGGAAATAAGAGCCGGCGCTGCACTTTTTCACCATGTTCATTATTCAGTGGCAATGAATTGGTTATGTATGAAAGAGTGTGAGTTTCAGAATCAATGAGGTTTCATTACAGCAATTTCAATACTTGCTTTACCGAACCTACTACCACATTAAGGTTGAACTTCATTAATGTGCCTCTGCCTACCCCGCTTTGGGATTAAAAAGCGTGAAGTGTATTTATTTTTTAATTATTTAATAATGTCATTAGGTGATACTATTAATCGTGCATTAATTTAATAAGCCGTGTGGAGACGGCGAACAGAATACATGTGTCACCACCCCAGGCCAACTTTTCCCCTCGAAAGTGTCGTAAGAGGCGACCGAGGAAGCTCTCCAGAGAACGGGCAGCAGCGCTCTCTGTGAGTTAAACCACAACACCACTGCGATCGCCAACCCGCCTGCCAACCGTGGCGGTTACTGGCATTTCACCCCAAATGACGGATCTCATTGGGGGAGGCCCTCGTCCAGCAGTGGACGTTATGTGGCTGATGATGAAGTACTTACCTAGTTACTTTGATTAATAATAGGTAGTGTATCTCTGAAATTAGGAAGGTAAGCCGATGGGAATCGGCTTATTAGGTAGCTTCGCCACTGCAACGGTACAAAACCAGTATCAAGCCTTAATTTTCACTTGTTATTCATACTAATTGTTTCTTTTAGGTGAGATTTTTATTCTTAAATAGGTATGTGAAAAGTATGTGATAGCATTATCTGGATCGTGTCTTGATCTTACGTTTGTATTTTTTTTTTTGGTTCCAATAAGCGGGTGTTCGCCGGCTTGTCATTCATAGTGCGCGCCTCTCGTAGGTACTTTTTTAGTTCGTTGTTTATTTGATTCAAGTTTTCAATTTGTTTTGATTTTGCGTGCTTGAGTTTATAATCTTATGGTAATAATTGCAATGTGTTAGTGTCTTGCCTAAGGGACGCTGTGAATGTGGATACTGGAACATTCTATGATTCCCATTATTTTTTCTTACTGGGATAACTTTATAACCTAAAAAATTACTAGTTATATTTTAAAACGAGTGTTGTGAAATATAGGTACTTACCTACTGCAAAGTATCTACTTACGTAATGTTGGTACCTATCTAAACATCGGGATGCGTGCGGCGCATTTGGTACTTAGATAAGTTTTTGGTTTCGGCTTACCTTCCGAAAAATTCGTAGCTTCGCCACTGTACCCTTGAGTACCCTTCATAGTCACACAACACTAACATCAACAGCCACATAACGTCCACTGCTGAGATGCTCCCCCAATGAGATCCGTAATTTGGGGTGAAATGCCAGTAATCGCCTACTAACACTAACTATAATAATGAAGAAATCGCAGTTAAGGAACCTTAGACTTGGACGATTTTGTCTAGATTTCATTACTTTTTAGAGATGAGCAAGCAGCTCCTTCGATACTTGGCTAGTTTTTTTACAGAATGTTTTTGGTGGGATCTTATTTATTTTAGAGACTTTAGTACACACAGTGACTATGTCAGTCCCATCGTACCCTAACCAAATATACTCCATACTAGAGGTACATAAAATAGGAACATAACCGTACATAAATGTTGACTGTTTCTAATGATCTAAGCAGACAATCTAAACATAAAAAGCATTTTAGCCGCTGTTCATAGATATAAAAAAAGTGTTACCCCACGTCCTCAGTGCACGAATGAATACGATGCGATCCGATGCGTCGCATACATTTTGACAGAAAATGTCACGTGACAAACGTCAAACGACGTGGGGTTACATGTAGTGATTTGTAGGTAATAAACTTTTCTATCTAGTGACAGCGCATTTATTTCTAAGGCGACTGAGTATTTACTCCTTAACACATTCGTAAACACTCGATTTAACACGATAGTTTTATTCTTATCACGTCGACTGGCGGGATGTGTCCTCGAAAGTGTTACAGAGGGTCTGATTGATGAGGCCGTCGGGTCAAAGACAGTCGAGGGAACTGTTTAACAACCCACTTAATATTTTAAACTTTGTGTTTGGTGCGCGCTGGCAACACAGAATAATATAGTCTATTATATAAAAATAATAGTTTAAAAAACACGCTTTAATGATCCAATATGACGGGCGTCCAAGATGGCGGACAGGCTACTTGAAATGCACTTCCACGATATGTGTCGGTGTGAGTTTGAATAATAAGAAGACTAAAAAGTATAAAATAAAAATAATAGTTTAAAAAACTAAAAAACACGCTTCAATGATGAAAGGAACTAAAAAGTGGAAAATAATTTCTAATTTAGGAATAAATCAATAAACAATAAATGTTATTTTTGCAAAAAAAAGCGTGGGGCGACTCTGAATACCAGCCAGAATCAATTGTCTACTTTTCATAATCTTACCAGCTGTATTTTTTTTTCAATACCCAGGGTATAACAGTTATTTACTATGCCAATCATTACAACTATTGCCGGGACAACTCGTACCTACTCGTATGTAGGTATGTACATATTATATGTACAAGGTCAAATTGAAAATGTTAACGAAACCCGAAAGTCACCCGTTATACTAAATTATTTACCCGAAGGAACGCTATATCAAAAACGCAAAAATGAATGTCACATCTACATACCGTCTTCTTTCATTCCAATCATGATCAATCATCCATCATTTCCAATCAGGTGATCGCCACGAAGTGACATTTTGTTTAAGTTTTTGACTCCTTGGGGAAAGTTGCTTGATGTCATGGACTGAGTGGCTTTCTCGTGTTACGCCAATCTTATTGATTTAACGTTGTATAAATAATAATAATACATATTTTACAACAACACACACATTGCCTTCATCCCATGTTAAGTAGCCTAAGCACTTGTGTTATGGAAATCAGACAACGAGATATATTTACTTAAATACTTTTTTTTTTCTTTTAAATACATACTTATAAAAATAAAACACCCAGGCACATCCAACAAGTACTTAAAAGCTCTTCAGCTAAATACCTGCCAGCGGTGGGAATCGAACCCACGGCCCTACGGAGCAGAAGCAGACATGCTGACCACTACACCAACGGGCCTGTCGAGTTTGTATGTATAGTCATACAAATACCGAACCATGTTATACTGCGTGTAAAAGGACCCCGAGCAATGATCTTAGAAACGTTGTTAAGCTCGTCAATAAGGACAACTTTCACTGTGGCGACGACGTCGTGAAAAATTTTTTTTCCTCTCCGTAGAAAATAGACAAAAAATTTTGCCACGAAACATGACATTTTGTATGGGGACTGAATTTTTATTTTCATTTCCTCACATTCTCGCCGTAGTAAAAGTTGTTAATTTTAACGAGCCCAACAACGTTTATGAGACCATTGCACGGGTCCTTCTAGAAACGTAAGTTGGTACTTCAACTTCTTGTTTCGGTTCCGTGTATTGTGGGTGATTGGCCGAAACGTTATGAAAAAATACATACATACATACATACACTTCCCCGACATACCCCTTTCGCTTCACCTACATTCATACGTCTTTTCATACATGACCTCCGGTGTCGAGTACTTTTCACGCCACCTTCCGCCAGGACATCACCAATCTGGTCAGTGTATGTCCTTCTGGGGCGACCTCTACTCACCCGGTCCATTACATCACCCATATAAATCTCTTTCGTTAATCAACTTAAATAAAAATACATATACAATACAATATACAAATGGGTAACCTATATGATGCGAGATGAAGTAAGAATCGCTTCGAGGCTTTGCACTCATTAAGAAGGTTAGAGTGGCTGAATTTTTGACGCGTGGGAGTACCTCCCGCGTGTTTGTCTTGCTAGTCTTGCTACTTGTGCTTCTAATGGTCTACAAACTAACAATCTGCGAAGAAAATTTTCCTCGTATATAAACTTGATAGTACTTGACGTTGCTTAAAGACTGAAAATACGCTTCAAAAGTTTTACACTTGATAAGAGACTTATATGAAAACATTTCAATATAAGCTATGTATCTTTACTTTTTGTTAAATTAATTTAAATTAAGTTCGATATGTACCAACTATATCATGTAAAAATATTTTCTTTGATTTTAACCGACTTCAGAAAAGGAGGAGGTTCTCAAATCGTTTGTATTATTTTACCTCAGAACTTTCGTCTGGGTGAATCGATTTGGATTTTTTTTTTGTTTGAAAGCTGGTGCTTCCCGTTTGGTCCCATATAAATTTGGTTCAGTTCCGACAATGGCATCCACGAGAAATAATGCCTAGGCATTCTGTACAATGCCGGATTATACTGATTGCCTATTGGCTATGTGCAAAGCGAGTAGTGGCAGACAGATAACGACCGCAGCGCACAACACGGCAGAAATTGGAAACAAGTGCGGATGATCAGCTGTCAAAAGTGTTGATTGCAGTACAAAATAAAAGCAAAGAAATGGGCCATGACTGTTGTTGCGTTGTTAACTTTTTACCGTGTTGCGTTCTTACATGCTAGGCTAATACTAATTGATTGCGTTTTATCTCAGTTTGTGGTTGGAAACTAATACATATTGTGTGTAGTAGATAGTTTCAAATCCGGTTTTCCGATTTTTCCGATTCCCGATCCGATTTTTATATTAATAAAAACAAAAATACACTTCACGCCTTTTAATCCCAAAGCGGGGTAGGCAGAGGCACTTGCTTAGTAAGCAAATGCCCACGGTTCACCAAGCGTATTTAACCCAACGTGACAGGGGGTGAGCCCATCGCCGTTATCGGGGTTCACACACCTTGTGGTGTGCGGGTTTCATCACGATGTTGTCCTTCACCGTACGAGCGTTGCGTTGCGTACATAGGCTCTGAAAAAGAGTCCCATTGGTACACGTCCAGTGGCCGGACTCGAACCCGCGACCTCCCGGTTACAAGTCAAGTATCCGACCAACTGGACTACAGACGCTCGCTTTTAAATTAATTTTACAAACTATTGAACTTTCACTTAAATATTGTCAACAATGCTATTTTAATCTTTGGTTTTATTTATATTTGCAAAGAAAACTAACAATGTTTACATTATTATTATTTTACCGCCACCGTCGGCGTCGCGCACGTAGCCAATAACATATACATAATATACTTTTTCACTAAAAACGTGCTAGTAAAAAGTTACAGCTGGTCCGCCACTGAAAGTTCCTTTTTGTCTACAACGCGCGCTGCCATTGTTTCGTGGCTCCCCCACCTTATACTTCGCACCCAGCGAAATCCACAATGGGGTCAAATTTTACTGGTTGAAGTCGGTTCTATATTATTTAAAAGTTATATTCAACACAAGCTGTATCATTTATTTACTTTCCAAATACAAATAATGCTTGCAGCTAGCAGCCAACACACATTATTGTAGAACCTAACCTAACAATTAGAGCGTCTGTGGTCCAGTTGGTCGGATACTTGACTTGTAACCGGGAGATCCGGGTTCGAGTCCGGCTAATGGACGTGTACCAATGGGACTCTTTTTCAGAGCCTATGTACGCAACGCAACGCTCGTACGGTGAAGGACAACATCGTGATGACACCCGCACACCACAATGTGTGTGAACCCTATAACGGCGATGGGCTCACCCCCTGTCACGTTGGGTTAAATATGCTTGGTGAACCGTGGGCATTTGCTTTAGCAAGTGCTTCTGCCTACCCTGCTTTGGAATTAAAAGGCGTGAAATGTATTTATTTTTATTTTCTTATTCAAACCTAACAATTTATAAAAATCTGTACAACTAAAATGAAATAACGAACATAAAGGAACTCTAAAAAAAAGAAAAACAAACATTTGATTTCAAATTATGAGGAACATTTTTATAGTCACACAGTATACCTAGATATTGGGTCCACAAATGTGTCGGCATCCGGGCACTGAGTAGAAACTTATTAATTTAAAAATAGCCCTAGCCGTAGTACATAAACCTTCTATCTAAAATTACTCTATATACTAGAGAAAACCACATGACAATCCGTTGTGTAGTTTTAAAGTTCAAAAGTAAATAAATACACTTCACGCCTTTTAATCCCAAAGCGGGGTAGGCAGAGGCACTTGCTTAATAAACAAATGCCCACGGTTCACCAAGCATATTTAACCCAACGTGACAGGGGGTGAGCCCATCGCCGTTATAGGGTTCACACACCTTTTGGTGTGAAGGTTTCATCACGATGTTGTCGCTGCGTTGCGTACATAAGCACTGAAAAATAGTCTCATTGGTACACGTCCAGTAGCCGGACTCGAACCCGCGACCTCCTGGTTACAAGTCAAGTATCCGACCAACTGGACCACAGAGTTTTAAAGATCTAAGCATACATATGGACAGACATTGGAAAGTGACTTTTTTAGGCTTTGTAATGATTAATCCAATACAGAAGTTACGTGAAATCCAACCATCTGTTACTAATCCAGCTATCGATGGAGGAATGCCAATGGCATTGTCGGAAAGTTACCTAATCGTATCCCATTATGTGCACACAGCACGCCCGATCTGCGGCCGACGACGTCTCCTCACGTTGCAATGCCTTCAATCAAGTTGCCGGCGCTTGTAATGTAGCACTACGTACAACGAGTATTACCACAAAAGGAGGACTATTCCAGAATCATTATCACTTTAAAAAAATACACTCTGAGCAAAAAACCGAGACACATTTAATTGTATGTGTACAACACGTACATTGTCTCGCAATACAGGAGAGTAAAAGATTTTTTTTTAAAGATAAATAAAAAAAACCCAATTTTTAAATGTTCATGTCGTGCCCTTTCATTTGATACCCCATTTGAACATATTTGTATACGTATCCCTAAAGTCGACTTTTCCCCCCACTTTCAACCCTAATAACTTTTGAACAAATTGTCCAATTTTTATTTAATAAACAGATTCTAAATATACGTGTCGTGTTCTTTCATATTTTAATACCTAACTTGGATATATTTATTCAAAATGTTTCTTCTCCACTCTCAACCCCCATAACTTTTGAGTGGGTGAACAGATATCGATCAAATATAGCTAAGAACACTCTTGCTTGAACACCTTTTTTGTATATAATAGCATAAGTTTTGTAAATAAATTATTCCATTCTACTCTCAATACTCCAATCAAGACTTTCACTCTGCTGCACATCCATCCTCACAAAATATTTAGATAAAAGAAAGTCGCCTCCCGCTGTCTGTCCCTACGTATGCTTAGATTTTGAAAACTACGAAACGGAATTGAATGCAGTTTTCTTTAGTAGATAGAGTGATTCTTGAGGAAGGTTTATATGTATAAAATAATCTTAACTTTTTAAAATTAGGGATGAGTGAGTGTATTATACATATAACAGAAAACAAATATAATCAGAATGCTCTAAACTGCTAAGATATCAGGAATTACTCGTGTTATTGTAAGTCAACCATAAAAAAGATAGCCATATGTTGTTGCGGGATATATTTTAGACAATTTTATATATTATGTAGAATATTTCCGTCATACATGATTTCTATGTAACGCGGCGGAAGCTTAAAAAATGGAGTAACTTCTCCCGTTTTCCCAAAACTTTCCTTCACTACTCTGCTCCTATTGATTGCAGCGTGATGAAAAATATACTAAAACCTGCCCAAGAGTATGAAGAATAATTGTACAAAGTTTCGTTAAAATGCATCGAGTAGTTTTTGTTTCTATAAGGAACATACAGACAGACAAAAAATTTACTGATTGCATTTTTGGCATCAGTATCGATTACTAATCACCCCTTGATTAACCCCTTGTTATTTTGAAAATATATTTAATGTACAGAATTGACTTCTCTACAGATCTATACTAAAATTATAAAGCTGAAGAGTTTGTTTGTTTGAACGCGCTAATCTCAGGAACTACTGATTCGAATTAAAAAAATATGTTTGTGTTGAATAGACCATTTATCGAGGAAGGCTTTAGGTTATATAACATCACGCTGCAACTATTAGGAACGTAAAAAAAAAGGGGAAAATGTGAAAAAAACGGGGAAAATTTTTCATCCTTGAGGGCTTCCGTTGCGTGCGCTTCGAAAACGGTTTAAGATAGCAAAGATATATGTATGAAAGAATTATTCCTCTTGAAAGGATCTAAAAACGTGTCCGCGTCAGTATATGTCTGTCTTATAAGATTAACTTACTAGAACAGTTTTTATGGTAATCAAATATGGTCGAAATTAATGCACTATTTGTTATCTCTATTATATGAAAATGAATTGATGTTCGTTAGTCTCGCTAAAAACTCGAGAACCGCTGGACCGATTTGGCTGATTAGTCTTGAATTACACGTGGAAGTCCAGGGAAGGTTTAAAAATTGAATTTATTCCAATACACGAGGTGCAAAGGCGACTTCCTATGGCAAAACAAATGTTTGCAGGGGACAGCTTGTC